>JAHIAM010001635.1:0-62000 GCA_021605205.1 Aegilops longissima
TGCAGCTCCTATCAGGATTTGTCGGCACATCAAGGCGGCTTTGCTGGTCTTGTTTTATTGCTGTGAAATGTCTTGTAGCCGGATTCCAAGACTGATCGGGTCTTCCGGGAGAAGAATATCCTTCGTTGATCGCGAGAGCTTATCATGGGCTAAGTTGGGACACCCTGCAGGGTTTGAACTTTCAAAGCCGTGCCAGCGGTTATGTGGCAGATGGGAATTTGTTAATGTCGGTTGTAGAAAACCGAAGTTGATCTTAATTAAAACACATCCACGTGTGTAACCGTGATGGTCTCTTCTCGTGAGTCCGGGAAGTGAACACGTGTTGGTTATGCTTGGCGTAAGTAGTTCAGGATCACTTCTTGATCATTACTAGTATCACGACCGTGCCTTGCTTCTCTTCTCGCTCTCTTTTTGCGATGTAGCCACCATATATGCTAGTCGCTTGCTGCAGCTCCACCTCATACCTTTACCCTTACCTTAAGCTTAAATAGCCTTGATCTCGCTGGTGTGAGATTGCTGAGTCCCGTGACTCACAGATACTTCAAAACCAGTTTGCAGGTGCCAATGAAACCGTGCAGGTGGCCTTTTGAGCTCAAGGAGGAGCTCGATGAAGATCTTGTTCATTGTGTTGTTTCGTTTCAGTTGATCGATGAGTGGAGCCCAGTTGGGACGATCGGGGATCTATGTAGCATTTGGGGTAGTCTTCTTTTATTTTGGTTCCGTAGTCGGACCTTGATTGTATCTGTATGATGTAATGCTTTACTCATGTATTGTGTGAAGTGGCGATTGTAAGCCAACTATGTATCTCTTTCCCTTATGTATTACATGGGTTGTGTGAAGATTACCTCACTTGCGACATTGCTTTCAATGCGGTTATGCCTCTAAGTCGTGCTTCGACACGTGGGAGATATAGCCGCATCGAGGGTGTTACACCCACATGTTCCACGATGATCTCATCGGATGAACCACGATGTCAAGGACTCAATCGATCCCGTATACAATTCCCTTTGTCTAGCGGTATTGCACTTGCCCGAGATTCGATCGTCGGTATCCCGATACCTTGTTCAATCTCGTTTCCGGCAAGTCTCTTTACTCGTTCCGTAACACATCATCACGTGATCAACTCCTTGATCACATTGTGCACATTATGATGATGTCCTACCGAGTGGGCCCAGAGATACCTCTCCGTTTACACGGAGTGACAAATCGCAGTTTCGATTCGTGCCAACCCAACAGACACTTTCAGAGATACCTGTAGTGCACCTTTATAGTCACCCAGTTACGTTGTGACGTTTGGTACACCCAAAGCATTCCTACGGTATCCGGGAGTTGCACAATCTCATGGTCTAAGGAAATGATACTTGACATTAGAAAAGCTTTAGCATACGAACTACGATCTTTGTGCTAGGCTTAGGATTGGGTCTTGTCCATCACATCATTCTCCTAATGATGTGATCCCGTTATCAATGACATCAAATGTCCATGGTTAGGAAACCGTAACCATCTATTGATTAACGAGCTAGTCAACTAGAGGCTTACTAGGGACATGGTGTTGTCTATATACCCACACATGTATCCGAGTTTCCTTTCAATACAATTATAGCATGGATAATAAGCGATTATCATGAACAAGGAAATATAATAATAACTAATTTATTATTGCCTCTAGGGCATATTTCCAACAGTCTCCCACTTGCACTAGAGTCAATAATCTAGTTCACATCGTCATGTGATTAACATCGATAGGTCACGTCGCCATGTGACCAACACCCAAAGAGTTTACTAGTGTCGTAAACTAGTTCACATCATCATGTGATTTAGACTCAATGAGTTCGAGGTTTGATCATGTTTTGCTTGTGAGAGAGGTTTTAGTCAGCGGGTTTTAGTCAACGGTGTCGAACCTTTCAGATCCGTGTGTGCTTTGCAACTTTCTAGGTCATATTGTAAACGCTGCTTCCACGCTCCACTTGGAGCTATTCCAAATGGTTGCTCCACTATACGTATCCAGTTTGCTACTCAGAGTCATTCGGATAGGTGTTTAAAGTTTGCATCGACGTAACCCTTTACGCCGAACTCTTTATCACCTCCATAATCGAGAAACATGTCCTTATTTACTCCAAGGACAATTTTGACCGCTATCCAATGATCCATTCTGGATCATTCTTGTACCCTTAGTGACTCATGGCAAGGCACACTTCCGGTGCGGTACACAGCATAGCATACTGTAGAGCCTACGTCTAAGGCATAGGGGACGACCTTCGTCCTTTCTCTCTGTTCTGCCGTGGTCGAGCTTTAAGTCTCAACTTCATACCTTACATCTCAGGCAAGAACTTCTTCTTTGACTGATCCATCTTGAACACCTTCAAGATCATGTCAAGGTATATGCTCATTTGAAAGTACCATTAAGCGGTTTGATCTATCCCTATAGATCTTGATGCTCAATGTTCAAGTAGCTTAATACAGGTTTTCCATTGAAAAACATCTTTCAAATAACCCTGTATGCTTTCCAGAAATTCTACATCATTTCTGATCATCAATATGTCAACAACATATACTCATCAAAAATTCTATAGTGCTCCCACTCACTTCTTTGGAAATACAAGTTTCTCATAAACTTTGTATAAACCCAAAATCTTTGATCATCTCATCAAAGTGCACATTCCAACTCCGAGATGCTAGTTTCAGTCCTTAGAAGGATCGCTGGTGCTAGCATACCTTTTAGCATCCTTAGGATCGACAAAACCTTTCGATTGTATCACATACAACCTTTCCTTCTAAAACTGGTAAGGAAACTCATTTTGACATCCATCTGCCAGATTTCATAAATGCAGCTTATGCTAACATGATTCCGACGGACTTTAAGCATCGCTACGGATGAGAAAATCTCATCGTAGTCAACTCCTTGAACTTGTGAAAAACTCTTCGCCACAAGCCGAGCTTCATAGTCGGTGACATTACCGTCCACGTCCGTCTTCTTCTTAAAGATCCATTCATCTCAATGGCTTGCCGCTCATCGGGCAAGTCCACCAAAGTCCATGCTTTGTCATGATACATGGATCCTATCTCGGATTTCATGGCTTCTAACCATTTGTCGAAATTTGGGCCCACCATTGCTTCTCCATAGCTCGAGGTTCATTGTTGTCTAGCAACATGACCTTCAAGACAGGATTGCGTACCACTCAAGTAATACGCATCCTTGTCACCCACGAGGTACGTCGGTGACTTGATCCGAAACTTCATGATCACTATCATAAGCTTCTACTTCAATTGGTGTAGGTGCCACGGAACAACTTCACGTGCCTGCTACACTAGTTGAAGTGATGGTTCAATAACCTCATCAAGTCTCCACCATCCTCCCACTCAACTTCTCGAGACGAACTTTTCCTCGAGAAAGGACCCGATTCAAGAAACAATCCCTATTGCTTCCGGATCTGAATTAGGAGGTATACCCAACTGTTTTGGGTGTCCTATGAAGATGCATTTTGTCCGCTTTGGGTTCGAGCTTATCAACCTGAAACTTTTCCACATAAGCGTCGCAGCCCCAAACTTTTAAGAAACGACAACTTAGGTTTCTCCAAACGGTGTCGTCTCAATGGAATTACGTGGTGCCACATTAAAGTGAGTGCGGTTGTCTCTAATGCCTAACCCATGAACGATAGTGGTAATTCGATAAGAGATATCATGGTACGCACCATATCCAATAGAGTGCAACTATGATGTTCGGACACACCATCACACTATGGTGTTCCAGGCGGTATTAATTGTGAAACAATTTGCACAATGTCTTAATTGTGTGCCAAAACTCGTAACTCAGATATTCATCTCTTATGATCATATCATAGACATTCTATCCTCTTGTCACGAAGATCTTAAACTTCACTCTGAAATTACTTGAACCATTCAATATTTCAGACTTGTGTTTCATCAAGTAAATACACTCAGTATCTACTTAAATCATTCGTGAAGTAAGAACATAACGATATTCACTGCATGCCTCAGCACTCATTGGACTGCACACATCAAAATGTGTCACTTCAACAAGTTGCTATCTTGTTCCATCTTACTGAAACCGAGGCTTTTCAGTCATCTTGCCCATGTGGTATGATTTGCATATCTCAAGTGATTCAAAATCAAGTGAGTCCAAACGATCCATCTGCATGGAGTTTCTTCATGCTATACACCAATAGACATGGTTCACATGTCTCAAACCTTTCAAAAATGAGTGAGTCCAAAGATCCATCAACATGGAGCTTCTTCATGCGTTTTACACCAATATGACTTACATGGCAGAGCCACAAGTAAGTGGTACTATCATTACTATCTTATATCTTTTGGCATGAAAATGTGTATCACTACGATCGAGATTCAATAAACCATTCCTTTTAGGTGCAATACCATTGAAGGTATTATTCAAATAAGCAGAGTAACCATTATTCTCCTTAAATGAATAATCAGATTGCGATAGACATAATCCAATCATGTCTATGCTCAACGCAAACACCAAATGACAATTATTCAGGTTTAATACTAATCTTGATGGTGGAGGGAGCGTGCGATGTTTGATCACATCAAACTTGGAAACACTTCCAACACATGTCGTCAGCTCACCTTTAGCTAGTCTCCGTTTATTCCGTAGCTTTTGTTTCGAGTTACTAACTCTTAGCAACCGAACCGGTATCTAATACCCTGGTGCTACTAGGAGTACTAGTAAAGTACACATTAACATAATGTATATCCAATATACTTCTATCGACCTTGCCAGCCTTCTTATCTACCAAGTATCTAGGGTAATTCTGCTCCAGTGGCTGTTCCCCTTATTACAGAAGCACTTAGTCTCGGGTTTGGGTTCAACCTTGGGTTTCTTCATTGGAGCAGCAACTGATTTGCCGTTTCATGAAGTGTCCCTTCTTGCCCTTGCCCTTCTTGAAACTAGTGGTTTCACCAACCATCAACAATTGATGCTCCTTCTTGATTTCTACTTTCGCGGTGTCAAATATCGCGAATATCTCAAGGAGCATCATATCTATCCCTGATATGTTATAGTTCATCACGAAGCTCTAGCAGCTTGGTGGCATTGACTTTGGAGAAACATCACTATCTCTCCTGGAAGATCAACTCCCACTCGATTCAAGTGATTGTTGCACTCAGACAATCTGAGCACAAGCTCATCGATTGAGCTTTCTCCCTTAGTTTGCAGGCTAAGAAAATCGTCGGAGGTCTCATACCTCTTGACGTGGGCACGAGCCTGAAATCCCAATTTCAGCCCTCGAAACATCTCATATGTTTCGCGACGTTTCGAAAACGTCTTTGGTGCCTCAACTCTAAATCGTTTAACTGAACTATCACGTAGTTATCAAAACGTGTATGTCCGATGTTCGCAACATCCACAAACGACGCTTGGGGTTCAACACCGAGCGGTGCATTAAGGACATAAGCTTTCACCGTCCGCATAATCGCTCATGTCAACTTTCAACTATATTTTCTCTAGGAACATATCTAAACAGTGGAACTAAAGCGCGAGCTTACGACATAATTTGCAAAAGGTCTTTTGACTATGTTAAAGATAATTAAGTTCATCTTATGAACTCCCACTCAGATAGACATCCCTCTGGTCATCTAAGTGATTACATGATCCGAGTCAACTAGGCCGTGTCCGATCATCACGTGAGACGGACTAGTCATCATCGGTGAACATCTTCATGTTGATCGTATCTACTATCGACTCATGCTCGACATTTCGGTCTCCGTGTTCGAGGCCATGTCTCGCACATGCTAGGCTCGCAAGTTAACCCCAAGTGTTTTTGCTGTGTAAATCTGTCTTACACCCGTTGTATGTGAACGTAAGAATCCATCACACCCGATCATCACGTGGTGCTTAGAAGTTTATTTAACTGTAGCAACGGTGCACACGTAGGGAGAACACTTCTTGAAATTTGTGTAAGGATCATCTTATTTACTACCGTCGTTCTAAGTAAACAAGATGCATAAACATAATAAACATCACATGCAATTATATAGTGACATGATATGGCCAATATCATTTTGCTCCTTTGATCTCCATCTTGGGCTCCATGATCATCATCGTCACCGCATGACACCATGATCTCCATCATCATGATCTCCATCATCGTGTCTCCATGAAGTTGTCTCGCCAACTATTACTTCTACTACTATGGCTACCGGTTAGCAATAAAGTAAAGTAATTACATGGCGTTGTTTAATGACACGCAGGTCATACAATAAATAAAGACAACTCCTATGGCTCCTGCCGGTTGTCATACTCATCGACATGCAAGTCGTGAATCCTATTACAAGAACATGATCAATCTCATACATCACATATCATTCATCACATTCTTCTTGGCCATATCACATCACATAGCATACCCTGCAAAAATAAGTTAGACGTCCTCTAATTGTTGTTTGCATGTTTTACGTGGCTGCTTTGGGTTTCTAGCAAGAACGTTTCTTACCTACGCAAAACCACAACGTGATATGCCAATTGCTATTTACCCTTCAGAAGGACCCTTTTCATCGAATCCGTTCCGACTAAAGTGGGAGGCGGCACCGCTAGCCACCTTATGCACCAAGTGCATGTCAGTCGGTGGAACCTGTCTCACGTAAGAGTACGTGTAAGGTCGGTCCGGGCCGCTTCATCCCACAATACCGTCGAAACAAGATTGGACTAGTAACGGTAAGCATATTGAACAACATCAACGCCCACAACTACTTTGTGTTCTACTCGTGCAAAGAATCTACGCAATAGACCTAGCTCATGATGCCACTGTTGGGGAACGTAGCAGAAATTCAAAATTTTCTACGCATCACCAAGATCAATCTATGGAGAATCTAGCAACGAGGGAAGGAGAGTGCATCTACATACCCTTGTAGATCACTAAGCGGAAGCGTTCATGAGAACGGGGTTGAAGGAGTCGTACTCGTCGTGATCCAAATCACCGGAGATCCTAGTGCCGAACGGACGGCACCTCCGCGCTCAACACACGTACAGCCGGTGACGCCTCCCACGCCTTGATCCAGCAAGGAGAGAGGAGAGGTTGAGGAAGACTCCATCCAGCAGCAGCACAACGGCATTGTGGTGATGGAGGAGCGTGGCAATCCCGCAGGCCGCCAAGCACCAAGGGAGAGGAGGAGGAGGAGAGGCAGGGCTGCGCTGGAGAGGGAGGCTCTCGTGTGTTATGGGCAGCCCCTTAGGCCTCATATATATAGGGAAGGGGAGGAGGGCGCCCTCTAGGGTTCCCACCCCAGAGGGGCGGCAGCCCTAGATGGGTTCAAGGGGGCGGCCAAGAGGGAGGGAGAGGAGGCGCCACTAGATGGGCCTTGGGGCCCATCTGCCCCTAGGGTTTGCCCTCCCACTCTCCCTTGCGCCTTGGGCCCCTTGTGGGGCGCACCAGCCCCTTGGGGCTGGTTCCTCCACACTTGGCCCACGCAACCTTCTGGGGTTGGTGGCCCCACTTGGTGGACCCCAGGACCCTCCCGTGGTCCCGTGACATTACCGATATCGCCTCAAACTTTTCGGTGACCAAACAGGACTTCCCATATATAAATCTTTACCTCCGCACCATTCCGAACTCCTCGTGACGCCCAGGATCTCATCCGGGACTCGAACAACATTCGTAACCACATACAAACTTCCTTTATAACCCTAGCGTCATCGAACCTTAAGTGTGTAGACCCTACGGGTTCGGGAACCATGAGACATGACCGAGACGTTCTCGGTACATAACCAACAGCGGATCTGGATACCCATGTTGGCTCCCACATGTTCCACGATGATCTCATCGGATGAACCACGATGTCAAGGACTCAATCGATCCCGTATACAATTCCCTTTGTCTAGCGGTATTGCACTTGCCCGAGATTCGATCGTCGGTATCCCGATACCTTGTTCAATCTCGTTTCCGGCAAGTCTCTTTACTCGCCCGTAACACATCATCCGTGATCAACTCCTTGATCACATTGTGCACATTATGATGATGTCCTACCGAGTGGGCCCAGAGATACATGATCGGGTATGATAAGCTCTCGTCCATCTACAATGGGTGCAAGCCAGTTTTGCACACGCAGAATACTCGAGTTAAACTTGGCGAACCTAGCATATGCAGATGTGGCCTCGGAACACGGAGACCGAAAGGTCGGCGTGAATCATATAGTAGATATGATCAACATAGTGATGTTCACCATTGAAAACTACTCCATCTCACGTGATGATCGGTTATGGTTTAGTTGATTTGGATCACGTAATCACTTAGGCGACTAGAGATGTCATCTAAGTGGGAGTTCTTAAGTAATATGATTAATTGAACTTAAAATTATCATGAACTTAGCATCGATAGTATTTTGCTTATCTATGTTTGTTGTAGATAGATGGCTCGTCTTTGTTGTTCCGTTGAATTTTAATCGTTCCTTGAGAAAGCAAAGTTGAAAGATGATGGTAGCAATTACGGACTGGGTCCGTAACGAGGATTATCCTCATTGCTGCCTGAAGAATTACGTCTGGAAGCACCGCTGGGTGCGAACTGCTGCGAGAACAACGCCGAAGTTGTGAGCGTCTGGCGAGCAAAGCTGATGAATACTCCATAGTTCGATGTGCCATGCTTTACGGCTTAGAACGGGTCTTCAATGGCGTTTTGAGCGTCATGGGGCATATGAGATGTTCAGGAGTTGAAGTTAATATTTCAAGCAAATGCCGGATTGAGAGATATGAAGTCTCCAATAAGTTCTATAGCTGCAAGATGGAGGAGAATAGTTACATCGGTGAGCACATACTCAAAATGTGCGGGTATAATAATCACTTGATTCAACTGGGAGTTAATCTTCCGGATGATAGTGTCATTGACAGAATTCTCCAATCACTGCCACCAAGCTACAAGAGCTTCGTGATGAACAAGACACTTCTCGAGCTCTTCGCAATGCTAAAAGCTGCGGAGGTAGAAATCAAGAAGGAGCATCAAGTGTTGATGGTCAACAAGACCACTAGTTTCAAGAAAAAGGGCAAAGGAAAGAAGAAGGGGAACTTTAAGAAGAACAACAAGCAAGTTGCTGCTCAAGAAAAGAAACCCAAATCTGGACCTAAGCCTGGCCGAGTGCTTCTCTGCAAGCAAGCTGGTCCTTTGGAAGCGGAATTGCCCCAAGTATTTGGCGGATAAGAAGGATGGCAAAGTGAACAAAGGTATATGTGATATACATGTTATTGATGTGTACCTTACTAGAGCTCGTAGTAGCACTGGGTATTTGATCTTGGTTACATTGCTAATATTTGCAACTCGAAGCAGGGACTACGGAATAAGCGAGCAGCGGCAAAGGGCGAGGTGACGATGCTGGCGTGGGAAAGCGGTTCCAAAGTCAATGTGATCGCGGTCGGCACGCTACCTCTACATCTACCTTGGGATTAGTTTTAGACCTAAATAATTGTTATTTAGTGCGGCGTTGAGCATGAACATTATATCTGGATCTTGTTTAATGCGAGGCGGTTATTCATTTAAATCAGAGAATAATGGTCGTTCTATTTATATGAGTAATATCTTTTATGGTCATGCACCCTTGAAGAGTGGTCTATTCTTATTGAATCTCGACAGTAGTGATACACATATTCATAATGTCGAAGCCAAAAGATGCAGAGTTGATAATGATAGTGCAACTTATTTGTGGCACTGCCGTTTAGGTCATATCGGTGTAAAGCGCATGAAGAAACTCCATACAGATGGACTTTTGGAACAACTTGATTATGAATCACTTGGTACTTGCGAACCGTGCCTCATGGGCAAGATGACTAAAACACCGTTCTCCGGTTGTATGGAGAGAGCGACAGATTTGTTGGAAATCATACATACAGATGTATCTGGTCCGATGAATGTTGAAGCTCGTGGCGGATATCGTTATTTTCTCACCTTCACAGATGATTTAAGCAGATACGGGTATATCTACTTAATGAAACATAAGTCTGAAACGTTTGAAAAGTTCAAAGAATTTCAGAGTGAAGTTGAAAATCATCGTAACAAGAAAATAAAATTTCTACGATCTGATCGTGGAGGATAATATTTGAGTTACGAGTTTGGCCTACATTTGAAACAATGCGGAATAGTTTCACAACTCACGCCACCCGGAACACCACAGCGTAATGGTGTGTCCGAACGTCATAACCGTACTTTATTAGATATGGTGCGATCTATGATGTCTCTTACCGATTTACCACTATCGTTTTGGGGTTATGCATTAGAGACAGCTGCATTCACGTTAAAAAGGGCACCATATAAATCCGTTGAGACGACACCGTATGAACTATGGTTTAGCAAGAAACCAAAGTTGTCGTTTCTTAAAAGTTTGGGTTTCGATGCTTATGTGAAAAAGTTTTCAACATGATAAGCTTGAACCCAAATCAGAAAATCGTCTTCATAGGATACCCAAAGCGTTGGGTACACCTTCTATCACAGATCCGAAAGGCAAGACATTCGTTGCCAGAATGGATCCTTTCTAGAGAAGGAGTTTCTCTCGAAAGAAGTGAGTAGGAGGAAAGTAGAACTTGATGAGGTAATTGTACCTTCTCCCTTATTGGAAAGTAGTTTATCACGAAATCAGTTCGATGATTACTACACCAATTAGTGAGGAAGTTAATGATGATGATCATAAAACTTTAGATCAAGTTGCTACCAAACCTCGTAGGTCTTCGAGTAAGATCCGCACCGAGTGATACGGTAATCATGTTCTAGAAGTCATGTTACTAGACCATGATGAACCTATGAACTATGAGGAAGCGATGATGAGCCCAGATTCCATAAAATGGCTTGAGGCCATGAAATCGAGATAGGATCCATGTATAAGAACAAAGTATGGACTTTGGTTGACTTGCCCGATGATCGGCAAGCCATAGAAAATAAATGGATCTTCAAGAGGAAGGCGGACGCTGATAGTAGTGTTACTATCTACAAAGCTAGAATTATGCATAAAGGTTTTTCAAGGTGTTGACTACGATGAGAGTTTCTCACTCGTATCTATGCTTAAGTCTGTCCGAATCATGTTAGCAATTGCCGCATTTTATGAAATCTGGCAAATGGATAAACAAAACTGCATTCCTTAATGGATTTATTAAAGAAGAGTTGTATATGATGCAACCAGAAGGTTTTGTAAATCCTAAAGGTGCTAACAAAATATGCAAGCTCCAGCGATCCATCTATGGACTGGTGCAAGCATCTCAGAGTTGGAATACACGCTTTGATAAGTTGATCATAGCATATAGTTTTATACAGACTTGCGGTGAAGCCTGTATTTACAAGAAAGTGAGTGGGAGCACTACAACATTTCTAATAAGTATATGTATGACATATTGTTGATCGGAAATAATGTAGAATTATTCTGCAAAGCACAAAGGAGTGTTTGAAAGGAGTTTTTTCAAAGAAAGACCTCGGTGAAGCTGCTTACATATTGAGCATCAAGATCTATAGAGATAGATCAAGATGCTTGATAAGTTTTTTCAATGAGTACATGCCTTGACAAGATTTTGAAGTGGTTCAAAATGGAACAGTTAAAGAAAGAGTTATTTCCTGTGTTACAAGGTGTGAAATTGAGTAAGACTCAAAACCCGACCACGGCAGAAGATAGAAAGAGAATGAAAGTCATTCCCTATGCCTTGGCCATAGGTTCTATAAAGTATGCCATGCTGTGTACGAGATCTATTGTATACCCTACACTGAGTTTGGCAAGGGAGTACAATAGTGATCTAGGAGTAGAACACTGGACAGCGGTCAAAATTATCCTTAGTGGAATAAGGATATGTTTCTCGATTATGGAAGTGACAAAAGGTTCGTTGTAAAGGGTTACGTCGATGCAAGTTTTGACACCGATCTAGATGACTCTAAGTCTCGATCTAGATACATATTGAAAGTGGGAGCAATTAGCTAGAGTAGCTCCGTGCAGAGCATTGTAGACATAGAAAATTGCAAAATACTTACGGATCTGAATGTGACAGACCCGTTGACTAAAATTATCTCACAAGCAAAACATGATCACACCTTAGTACTCTTTGGGTGTTAATCACATAGCAATGTGAACTAGATTACTGACTCTAGTAAACCCTTTGGGTGTTGATCACATATCGATGTGAACTATGGGTGTTAATCACATGGTGATGTGAACTATCGCTGTTAAATCACATGGCGATGTGAACTAGATTATTGACTCTAGTGCAAGTGGGAGACTGAAGGAAATATGCCCTAGAGGCAATAATAAAGTTATTAATTATTTCCTTATTTCATGATAAATGTTTATTATTCATGCTAGAATTGTATTAACCGGAAACATGATACATGTGTGAATACATAGACAAACAGAATGTCACTAGTATGCCTCTACTTGACTAGCTCGTTAATCAAAGATGGTTATGTTTCCTAACCATGGACAAAGAGTTGTTATTTGATTAACGGGATCACATCATTAGGTGAATGATCTGATTGACTTGACCCATTCCGTTAGCTTAGCACTTGATCGTTTAGTATGTTGCTATTGCTTTCTTCATGACTTATACAAAGTTCCTGAAACTATGAGATTATGCAACTCCCGTTTACCGGAGGAACACTTTGTGTGCTACCAAACGTCTAGCGTAGCTGGGTGATTATAAAGGTACTCTCAGGTGTCTCCAAAAGTATATGTTGAGTTGACATAATTCGAGATTAGGTTTTGTCACTCCGATTGTCGGAGAGGTATCTCTCGGCCTTCTCGGTAGTACTCATCACCTAAGCCTTGCAAGCATTGTAACTAATGAGTTAGTTATGAAATGATGTATTACTGAGCGAGTAAAGAGACTTGCGTGCGAGATTGAACTAGGTATTGGATACCGACGATCGAATCTCGGGCAAGTAACATACCGATGACAAAGGGAACAACGTATCTTTGTTATGCGGTTTGACCGATAAAGATCTTCATAGAAAATGTAGGAACCAATATGAACATCCAGGTTCCACTATTGGTTATTGACCGAGAATAGTTCTAGGTCATGTCTACATAGTTCTCGAACCCGTAGGGTCCTTGCAACAACGTTACGATGACAATTTTATGAGTGTTGATGTACGAAGTTTGTTGAGTCCGGATGTGATCACGGACATGACGAGGAGTCTCGAAATGGTCGAGACATAAAGATTGATATATTGGAAGCCTATGTTTGGACTTGAATAGTTCGGGTGAAATCGGGATTTTCTTAGGAACAGGGGTTACGGAACCCTCCGGGGTTAATGGGCCTTAGTGGGCCATGAGGGAGAAGAGGAGGGCGGCGGGGGGGCAGGCGCCCCTCCCCTAGTCCGAATAGGACAAGGAGAGAGGCGGCGCCCCTTCTCTTTCCCTCCCCAAGTCCTAATCCAACTAGGGGGAGTCCTACTCCGGTGGGAGTAGGACTCCTCCGCGCCGCCTCCTCCTAGGGCGGCCGCACCCCCCTTGCTCCTTTATATCACGAGGGCAGGGGCACCCTAGGACACACAAGTTGATCTACGGATCGTTCCTTAGCCGTGTGCGGTGCCCCCTCCACCATATTCCACCTCGGTCATATCGTCGCGGAGTTTAGGCGAAGCCTGCGCCGATAGGGCATCATCATCGTCCTGCGCCGTCGTCTTGTGAAACTCATCCCGACACCTGCTGGATCGGGTCCGGGATCGTCATCGAGCTGAGCGTGTCTGAACACGGAGGTGCCGTCGTTCGGTACTTGGATCGGTCGGATCGTGAAGGCGTCGACTACATCAACAGCGTTGTCATAGCGCTTCGCTTTCGGTCTCACAGTGCGTGGACACACTCTCCCCTCTCGTTGCTATGCCATCACCATGATCTTGCGTGTGCGTAGGAAATTTTTTGAAATTACTACGTTCCCCAACAACTTTTGCATGGGATATAGAGACTTTGGATGAACATTTGTACCCAATGGACAAGGAGGCAATCCTCAATATCCCGCTTAGCTCTCGAGTTCGCCAAGATTTCTGGTCATGGCATTATGAACGAAAGGGTGTTTTCATAGTGCGTTAAACACAAACTTCTGTCCGCCACCAAGCAGCAGCGCACGGACTGGCTCGAGCACAATGATGGACACTCGCGGATTGAAGCAGATCGTGGATCCTGGGCGAAACTTTGGGGAGCTGCAGTCCCTGCTAAAGTTCGCGTTTTCGCTTGGAGATTGGCCAAATGCTCAATTCCTACAGGTGAGGTTCGACAGCACAGAAGCATGGCCGACTCGGCGGAGTGCTCGCTTTGTCATGCGGCGGTGGATACGTGGCGCCACTCTCTTTTTGACTGCCGCATGGCGCGTTGTGTGTGGGCTCTTGCTGATGAGGACCTCACGGATACAATCATCTCCAACAGAACGGAAGATCCGAAGCTCTGGATGCTATGGCTGGTAGATACCTTAAACACCGGTGATTTGGCCCGTGTCCTTGTTACTATGTGGGCCATCTGGTGGGCGCGGCGCCGAGCCATACATGATGACCAGTTTCAGAGCCCGTTATCCACTCATATCTTCGTAAACAAATACAGCAGAGCTGGAGATGTTGCCAAAGAAGTGTACACAGCAAAAGCGCGACGCAAACCGAGGGACCTGCATGTGAATGCCAGGGATTTGCATGTAAATACAGGACTCTGGCGGGCGGCGGCGGGGATCGGGTGGCTCCCACCGAGAGCCATGATTTCAAAATCAATGTCGACGGGGCTTTTCAAGATAGGAGATCGGGCTGCCTCGGCTGCTGTATGTAGGGACAAGGGGGGCAATTACATTGGAGCATCGGCGATCATCTATGAGGGCCGTCTCGATCCGACAATCCTTGAAGCCCAAGCATGCAGCCAAGCTCTCTCACTTCCTGCCGATCTTCATCTCCGGTACGTTTGTGTTGCAACTGACTGCCTTGAGGTTGTAACGAATTTACAGGAGGAAGTTCCATGCAGATACTACCCTATCTTACAGGACATAAAGTATCAAAGTAGGCTTTTTAGCGACCTCAGCTTTATTCATGAAAATAGAAAGTACAATGGAGAGGCCCATGCCTTGGCAAGGGCAGCTGCTTCTCTTAGTCCCGGGCGCCATGTGTGGCTTAGCATTATGCCCCATATCATTTGTACCCCATTATGTTTGAACGTTCAATAAAAGGGTGTGGATTGCTCAAAAAAAAAAGCTGCTGCATGCGCTCGTGCGAGCTGCACGCGTACTCCGGCGGTTGTACCAAAGAGTTTTTCCCCTAGAGGCAATCTAGGGTTCCACCTATCCAAATCTTCACAAAGATGGGGACCAATAGATTGACACAGATCGCGCATTCAATGGTACAACCGAGCCAAACAGCGTTCATGCCAGGGCGACATATACTTGAAGGGGTGGTCGTTTTGCATGAAACGTTACATGAAATTCATTCGAAGAAGCTTGATGTGGTTATCTTTGTTGAATATATAGTTTGTGCATGTATATTGTGTAGCTTGGCCCACCTCCTAGTCTTTGTATAGTTGAGGTTGCGGCCCACTTTATACTCCATATATACGTGCGCTTTGCACCGATCAATACATCGTGAAGCATTGCCAAAACAATCATTTCCAACATGGTATCATACCTACGATCCTAACCCTAATCCGTGCCGCCGCCGCCGCCGCGATCCTATCGCCGCCGCCGCCACCCGCCACCGCCACGAACCTCCGCCACCACCGCCGCCGCGATCCTATCGCCGCCGCCGCCACCGCCGCCGCCGCCACCGTCGCGAACCTCCGCCGCCCGCGCTCGCCTGATGCCGCCGCCGCCGCCGCGCTTCCGCCCGCCCCCACCGCGCCGCCCCCAAGCTGCGCCGCCTCCTTCCCTGCCGCGCCGCCGCTCAAGCGCCGCCGCACCACCCCTCTAGGCCATGGCCTCCCCCGGTTCCACCGGTACCACCCGCAGCCGCCGCACCAACCCGTTCGAAGGTCCCGATCCCGTCGTCATCCGCGACCTCAATATCCTCGCCCGGGTTCCCGTCGTCCTCGACCACCTCACCTCCACGTACTATGCCTGGAAGATGTACTTCTCCCTCGTGTTCCGTGAGTACAATCTTCGGGATCACATCAATGGCTCCGTGGACTCCCGCTTCATGGAGGACGATGAGGAGTGGACGGCCATTGACGCCACTCTCATCCGTTGGTTCTACCCCACCATCTCGAAGGACCTCTTCCACACGGTGGTCTCCGCCGACGATGACGCTCACGCCGTTTGGACCAAGCTCAACGGCCTCTTCACCGACAACGCACTCCAACGCAAGGTCTTCTTGCACGGCGAGTTTTTTGGGTGCCAACAGCTTGAGTCGTCTGTTGACGATTATTGCATGCGCCTCAAGAAGCTTGTTGACGAGCTCCATGACCTCGGCGAGAAGGTATCTGATGAGCTTCTCCTCAGCACCCTCATCGCCCGGCCTGAACGACGACTTGGGAACGCCGCCTCCAACATCCCCTCATCACCAACCCGACCTTCCCAAGATCGTCGCGTAGCAGGCTGGAGGAGCGGCGGATGCGGATGTCGCGCACCGGGCCACCCACACGGCCCTCACCGCCCGGTGCCGTGGCGGTCGCCGCCCCCCCGCCCGCCCCGCCCGCCTGGCCGCCCGGGCCCCTACCGGCGCCAGCAGAGCCCCTCCGCCCCGCCGAGCAGCAGCAGCGCCGGGCGGCGTCGAGCGAGTGGCATAGCAGCAGCCGCAGCAGCCGGCTGCTGGCGGCGGGCCCCCGCCAGCCGTCGCACCGCTACCGCCCGGCGCCTGGCAGGCGGCGAGAACCCTGGGCGGGGTTGTGCACGCGTATTCCATGCCTATACCGCGTGCGCCCATCCCCGGCTCCTTCGGCGCCCGCCCGGCCCCTCATCAGGCCCTGTACGCGGCCCCTCAGGTGTACCAGCCCGCGCCACTCTACGGCCCCTCGGGCTATGGGTTTGTGGCACCACCGCCTCAGCCGGCGCAGTCCGCCCCGGCCTTCCCGCCGGCGCCTTGGGAACCCGCGCTCCTAACGGCTCTACACACCGCCCCCACGCCACAGCAGTACACTGGCGGTGGCGACTGGTATATGGACACCGGAGCCACGGCTCACATGGCCGCCAACCTCGGTAACCTTCTTGCCGCTCATCCCATTCACACCGCTGCTCGCATTACCGTGGGTAACGGTTCTTCCATGCCCATTACTCATGTCGGCCATGCTGCTTTTCCTTCTAACTCTATGCCATTATATCTCTCTAATGTGCTTGTTTCTCCTGACATCATTAAAAATCTTGTTTCCGTTCGTTCTCTTACACGTGAAAATCCTGTTACCGTTGAATTTGACATGTTTGGCTTTTATGTCAAGGATGCTCGTACCCGGATGGTGCTCCACCGATGTGACAGCCCCGACGAGCTCTACTCGGTCCACTCACCTACCTCATCCGTTGCTGCACCCATGGAGCTTTCCGCCGGAGTGGACCTTTGGCACGCTCGTCTTGGTCATCCCAACATCGCCACCCTTCGTCATATTCTTCGGAGTTTCACGTGTAATAAGATCGACGATCACACTTGTCATGCTTGTCACCTCGGCAAACATGTTCATCTTCCTTTTAGCAAAACCTCGCATGTCGCATCATACCCGTTTGAGTTAATTCATAGTGATGTCTGGACCTGTCCTATTGCAAGTAACACGGGCTATCTTTATTACCTTGTCATACTTGATGATTTTTCGCACTATGTGTGGACCTTCCCGTTGCGGCGAAAGTCGGACTCTGTTGCCGCTCTCACCGCCTTCTACTCCTATGTCTCCACGCAGTTTGGACGTCCCATTCATGCATTGCAAACAGACAACTGGAAGGAGTTCGATAACCTTGCGATCCGCAACCTTCTCGCCACACACGGCATGATCTTTCGTCTCACTTGCCCGTATACTTCGCAACAAAACGGCCGCGCTGAGCGCGTGCTTCGCACTCTCAATGACTGCGTTCGCACCCTCCTCTTTCACGCCAACGTACCCCCACGTTTTTGGCCAGACTCACTTGCCACCGCATCACTACTCATTAACATTCATCCTTGTCGCACTCGCGGGAATTTTGCACCTCATCACCTCTTGTTTGGCACGCCACCCTCCTATGCTGAGCTCCGCATCTTCGGTTGCCTGTGCTACCCTAGAATCGCTTCCACTGCTCCTCATAAGCTCGCACCTCGGTCTGTGGCCTGCATCTTTCTCGGCTATACTCCTAACACTAAAGGCTACTGCTGCTATGATCCTATCTCTCATCGGGTGATCACTTCACGACACGTTTACTTTGATGAGATGGTTTTTCCGTTCCAGCCGGTACCTTCGGATGTTGCGCCCTTGCCCGCTCCCGGTGATGGCCGCCCATGTGCCTCTTTGGGCGCCTCCGGCTTTGAGGGCCCCGCGCCACGGGTCGAGTCTCTCCCGATTGGCTGCCGTGAGGGCGCACCTCCCTCGGCGCTGCGGCGCGCCCGGCGTCCCGGTCTCGACCTGCCGGCGGCTTCGCCGCCGCCTGCGCCATGAGTGGCCTCGCCCGCCGCCACGCCCGGCGACCTCGTCGCCGCCACGCCGGCGGCCTCGCCCGCGGCGGCCACATCGGAGGCGGGCTCGTCTTCGTCCTCGCCCGCCTCCCCTCCGGACCCGCTGCCCCGCCCGATGACTCACTCTTGGGCTGGCACCCTTCGCCCGAGCACGCGGTACCCCAGCGATGAGTATCTTCTCACTGCTTCCGCCTCTGAGCCGTCTCCTCTCCCATCGTCAGCTCGAGCCGCCCTTCGGGATCCTCATTGGCTCGCTGCGATGCAGGAAGAGTTTGACGCGCTCCAGAGGAACCGTACCTGGCAGCTCGTCCCTCGGCCGCCCCGTGCCAACATCATCACGGGCAAGTGGGTCTTTCGGCACAAGACTCGTCCGGATGGCACTCTCGAGCGATATAATGCTCGTTGGGTGGTACGGGGTTTTCGGCAACGCGCGGGCGTGGACTTCACCGACACATTTGCCCCGGTTGTTAAACCGGGCATGATCCGCACCGTGCTCCAGCTAGCGGTGTCCCATGCATGGCATGTGCATCAGTTGGACATGTCCAATGCCTTCTTGCATGGCCACCTGGCTGAGCAGGTGTTCTGTGAGCAGCCCACCGGCTTCGTCGACGCCACACATCCTGATCATGTGTGCTTTCTCTCCCGTTCGCTCTACGGGTTGAAGCAGGCACCTTGAGCCTGGTACCAGCGCATCGCCGCCTTCCTGCGAGCCTTCGGATTTACATCGACTCGCTCGATCGTCCCTCTTCGTGTATCATCACGGAGTTGACACGGCCTACTTGCATTGTTGTCGTCGGCGATATCATTACGGCGGCATCCACTATCGCGCTCCTCGGCGGCTTCTGCTTCGTCTTCGTGATGAGTTTGCCACGAAGGACTTAGGTCCTCTGCATTATTTCCTTGGCATTGAGGTGGTTCGACGGCCGGATGGGTTCTTCTGCATCGGCGGCGCTATGCGCATGAGCTTCTCGACCGGTGGCATGTAGCGCAAGCCCGCTCCCACGCCGATCGACACCAAGGCCAAGGTCTACGCTTTGGAGGGTTACTTTGCATCGATGCGACCTTCTACCGCTCCATTGTGGGCGCCTGCGATGCGACCACGACCGCCCGACTTGCGGTATGCCGTTCAGCGAGCTGTCTTCACATGCATGCTCGCGCGACTCTCCTGGACTCGGTGAAGCGTATCCTCCGATACATCGCGGCACCCAGTCCTTGGGACTTCGTTGACGGCCTCCGCCTCCACCGACCTCGTCGCCTACTCGATGCGGACTTGGGTGGCTGCCCGGACACGGCGCTCCACCTCGAGTATCTTGTGTCTACCTTGGGCCGTCCACGATCTCTTGGTCTTCAGCGACAGCCCACCGTCTCCCTTTCGAGTGCCGAGGCTGAGTATCGGCGATGGCTAACGCCGTCGCTGAATGCTCTTGGCTCCGTCAGCTGCTCCAGGAGTTGCTTTGTGATGTTCACAAGGCTACGCTCGTCTACTGCGACAACGTCTCCGCCGTTTACCTCTCCGCCAACCCGGTCCATCATCGTCGAACGAAGCATATTGAGCTCGATATACACTTTGTTCGTGAGCAGGTGGCTCTTGGGCGCATCCGGGTCCTCCACGTCCCGACGGCGCAGCAGTTTGCCGACGTCATGACGAAAGGACTGCCTACTTCTGTTTTCGAGGAGTTCAGGTCCAGTCTTTGCGTCTCCAGCGACGCTTCGACTGCGGGGGGTGTTGAATATATGGTTTGTGCATGTATATTGTGTAGCTTGGACCACCTCCTAGTCTTTGTATAGTTGAGGTTGTGGCCCACTTTGTACTCCATATATACGTGCGCTTTGCACCGATCAATACACCGTGAAGCATTGCCAAAACAATCGTTTCCAACAATCTTCAAAGTGGATTTCGAGAAGGCGTATGATAAAGTAAAGTGGCCCTTCCTACGGCAGGCAATGCACATGAAAGGATTTAGCGAGGTATGGCGGAACCAAGTGGGTTCTCAAGTCCAGAAGGGTAGTGTCGGAATCAAGGTTAACGATGATATCGGTCATTATTTTCAGACACACAAGGGTTTGAGACAAGGAGATTCCGTGTCTCCTCTCTTGTTTAATATAGTGGCTGATATGTTGGCCATTCTCATTGGCAGGGCCAAACAACATGGGCAAGTGGAGGGGTTAGTTCCTCATCTGGTTGATGGAGGAGTATCCATTCTACAGTATGCTGACGACACTATCATATTCATGGAACACGACATTGCTAAGGCGCATAATATGAAACTTATATTATGTCTCTTCGAACAATTTTCTGGTTTAAAGATAAACTTTCACAAAAATGAGTTGTTCTGCTTTGGGAGGGCCAAAGACGAACAAGACACATATAGACAATTGTTTGGATGTGAATTGGGCTCTTTACCTTTTAGTTATTTGGGCATACCGATCCACCACCATTAGTTACTTGACTAGTATGCCGATGTTCCTACTATCGTTCTTCGAAATTCCAAAAGGGTACGAAAACGACTTGATTTCTTCAAATCTCGATTCTTCTGGCAGTCAGATGAGGCCAAGAGGAAATATCATGTCGTGCGATGGGACATTCTTTGTCGACCAAAAGACCAGGGGGGTCTCGGTATTGAGAACTTAGAAATCAAGAACAAATGCCTTATGAGCAAATGGATCTACCGGTTAGAGACTGAACCGGACGGCATGTGGGCACAGATTTTGCGTAATAAGTATCTACAGTCGAAAACACTCGCTTAGGTTACCATGAGACCAACCGACTCGCCATTCTGGAAAGGGCTTATGAGAGTGAAGGACTTGTTCTTTCGTAGGATCAAATTTCTAGTTAGCAATGGGATGTCAACAAGGTTTTGGGAGGATACCTGGTTAGGAGAGACACCCCTGGCCGTACAATATCCTACACTCTATAACATTGTGCAACGTAAGGAGGATTGCGTAGGCACAGTTCTACATACGAGTCCATTGAATATCCAGTTCAGACATGCATTAGTTGGTGAGCGTTGGACTGCATGGATGCACTTGGCTCGGAGATTGATAGATGTTCAACTCTCCGACCAACCGGATTCGATGAAATGGAAACTAGCTAAGAACGGGGTTTTTAGGTAAAATCTTTCTATTTGGATTTGGTTAATTCTGGCCCAATCTCGAGATCGTTGCATATTTGGAAGATTAAGGTTCCTTTGCGCATTAAAATCTTTATGTGGTTTGTCCACAAACAAGTGATTCTTACAAAGGACAACTTAATCAAGAGGAGATGGGTAGGCAGTTCACGATGTTGCTTTTGTGATCATGATGAAACAATACAACATTTATTTCTTGAATGCCCACTCATCAAATTACTTTGGAGAACGATTCATACAACCTTTAACATTATTCCTCCTGTTGACATTACATCGTTGTTTGGAACGTGGTTAACTGGGATTGTACATATTACGGTGGCTTGTATTCGGATTGGAATATGTGCGCTTTTGTGGGCTATATAAAATTGCAGGTATGATTTGATATTTAACAGACAACATAATTTAACTTTCTTGCAGGTCATCTTCAGAGCAACTGCTTAGATCCGTACGTGGTCTTTACTCACTTCTATGAAATCCAGGGAGCCTTTGGTTACTGCTTGGGTGCAACCAGTGGGAGATGATAGCACGGGCTTTATTCAACCGGTTCGGATGGCGGTCGCATAACAGGATAGGAGTCTAGGCAGCTTATCCTTCTTTTTGCCATTCCGGTAGTGATTGTCGGCATGAACTATGTTTTTTATTTTCGCTCCACTTGCAAGATATAATACTTCGACGACTTTATGCTTTTTTTGCGAACTTTTAATAAGATGGTTGCATGCATCTTTATGATCCAGAGGCTGGGGATACGCGGTTGGAAGAAATCAAGATTGGCCCACACCCTGAAAATCAGGAGGGGCCGCTACGGGTGAGACCGCACCAAAATTCGTCCCTCGGGGATCGAACCCGGGCGGGTGGGGTGCACCACGGCAGTCCTCAGCACTGCGCTAGCACGCAGGCATCCACACACAGTGGTTTTCCCTTGTCCATTCACACGCTACCTCCCCTATCCACTTCTGCTTCTACTCTTCTTACCACCCAGTAAATCTCCGAGCTGTTCTAGTTACCCGTCCCAATCCAAAATCCCCTCCTTCATTGGTAGGATCAGGATATCCCCTTGACGCCTAGACATTACCAATGCATTAACCTGCGCATCTATCCTCTCCACCTCTCTCCATGTACCCATCATCGCATCCCATCCCATCCCATCCCAGATCCCATCGATGAGCACAATCATGGAGATCTCGTCGTAGGAGCAAGGAGTAGCCATGGCCCAAGCCATCGTGAAGAGGGCATGCGCACAGCTCAGATCCGCCATAGGAGATGAAGCCCTGGTGCGTTTGCACTTCACCGCAGACCTGCGGGATATTTTAAAGGCGCTGGAGGCCATATCGCCGTTTCTGGAGGATGCAGAGATTACGGAGTTCTGCAATTTGGTGGAGGTGAAATGGCTCCCGAATGTCAGGGTCACCGCATACAAGATCATGGACATGGTGGACGAGTTGCAGGACACGAGGGCACTGGCTGCTGCAACGGTATTGAACTGCAACTCGCCATGTTTTCTATACTTCCTTATTCTGGCGAAGCAACTACTAGCTTCTTTCGTCTGGCCTTCACAAGTCCTGCTGCACAAAAAATTAGATCACTGGAACTTTTTAATATTAATCTAAGTTTTTAGCATATGGCATATATGTTTTAGTCAAAAACATTATCAAATTTTAACTCACAATGCTAGGGGCGAATAAATTCGTATGGAGGAAATACTATTCATTACTGATGATTTTTTTTTTGCGAAATTACTTATGATGTTTATTACGTACAGTATAATTTAGTACTACCTCCGTTAAAGAAAATAAGATGTTTTAATTTAATAGAACGGCAACTATGTGTGAGGTTCCAACGGAACTCGTCCTGACCTTGCGTCAATTGGATGTCTTCCAGACGTCCCATGGTGCCATCTGCCATGGCATAAGGCTGGGGCAGACCAATTGGGCAGTAGTTGGATGGATTTGCTCGATTTTATGACCTGAACTGTACGCTTCATATTGTTTGGTACTTCCTCCGTCCGAAAATACTTGTCATCAAAATGAATAAGAGGGGATGTATTTAGACGTATATTAATTTTAGATGCATCCCCTTTTATCTATTTTGATGACAAGTATTTTCGGACGGAGGGAGTACCTAGGAACCGCAGATGCCCTCTTGTTATTTAATGTCTTAACCGGACATGAGATTTGTTAAGAGTATAATTTGTTGATCGATGTTTTAGCCGTGATGTTGTTAAAATTTCCAGGATTTTGATTGCAATATGATTCAATATTTTCTCTAAGCAACATAATGGTTCATATTTGCAGATGACAAAGGTGCTGCCCCACCATGCCATCAAGATGGGTGAGGCGAAAAATGGAGTGAGGGAGATACAGGATGGGTCGCATAGGTATTCGACTTCTTCACATGAAAATATTATGTTCCGGCAGAGTATTGAGAACCGAAAAACTGGACCAGTGTTTATGGAAGGAATGGTTTTGGGAAGAGGATCAGATAAAGAAAGGATAATGGCCATGCTGAGGCTATCTGCTGAGAGAAGCATCACACGAAAGCCCATCACAATTCTCCCCATCTTTGGGCTTGCAGGCATAGGCAAGACAACCTTGGCACAAATGGTTTTTAACGACACACAATCCCTCCAATCTTACAATTTTCGGGTATGGGTCCATGTCTCGCCAAAACTCAACCTTCATACGGTATGCGGCTCCATAATTCATCAGTTATCAGGAGCAATAGAAGAAGAAGAAATCCACCAGACTCATTCAGATGTGGAGGGGATGGAGGGTATAATGAAGCGCATTCACAAGCAGCTTAATGGTAGGAAGGTGCTCCTTGTTTTGGATGACCTGTGGGAGGAGGATCCCACTCAGTTGCAGCTATTGATGGCCAAGTTAACCCTCTTGGGCGACAAGATGGATGTGATGGTAACCACATGTGACCAAGCCATTGCCAGGAATATCAGTACCGTTGAGCCGTACAGGCTAAATCCCTTGAGTGATGACACATGCTGGGAAATAATCAAGAAATCAACCCATTTTCAAACAGAAGACGGAGGAGAGTTGGAGAAGATAGGGAGGGAGACGGCAAGCAAGTGCAAGGGTGTACCATCAGCGGCTCAAATATATGGATGCATGCTACATTCTTCCCGAGATGCTCTAATGTGGAAAAAAAACATGGAAAACAATATCTGGCCAACATTTTCCTCTGTGCTTTCAACTCTCGAGTTAATCTACATGAGAATGCCACCAGATTTGAGGCTATGCTTTGATTATTATTGTGCTATGTTCCAAAACGGCCACAATATCGTCAAAGATGACTTGATTCATCAGTGGATTGCTCTCCATTTCATTGAGCAAACTGATATATTGTCTGCCACGAAGATAGCTGAGGAGTATATTACCAGGCTTCTGGACATGTCATTTCTTCAAATTGTGAAGTCAGACCACGTGAGTAATTGTTTGCTACCGCTGTTTTACAAAAGTTGGTCATCTTGTAGAGGCACAATATTGAAGTGAATTTTATTGAATTGTACCATACTTGTTCTCACTAGATAGATTATTACCATGTGGATCTAATAGAAGGTATGCACGAGGGGCATGATACTGTCAAACGGAACACTTAGGTAGCACAGTTACATTCTCTCAAAATAAACATTTTCTGATGCATCTTATAATTATGTGGTTATGACTAACGTGTTGCAGGCCAGTGGAAAGGATGATAAGGGTGTGGTCTTGTTCACTATGCATGTTTTGGTTCATGACTTCACGAGAAGCTCCGTATCATGTTTAAACTATCGTCTAGTCACCAACCATCACGGGAAGATTGATTACGAGTATGATAATCTAAGGTCGTTGCGCTGTGTCGGTTGCAGCAAAGTGGAGTTTAACGATGACTCATTTTCACGTAAGAAGGGCCTACGTGTCCTGGAACTAATAAAGGAGAACTCCATGCAGAAGCTACCGGACTCCATCGGGCAACTGAGGCACCTGGGGTATCTTAAGATATCCGAATTTTCAGGACTGGTAACTCTGCCCGAGTCGATTGGTAACCTGATAAACCTGCTCCATGTTGATTTATCAGGGTGCTCTAGACTAATCAACTTACCGGAATCATTTGGGAAGCTAACCAGTTTGGTGCATATAGATTTGTTAGGCTGCTCTGGGCTTGCAACTCTGCCACAGTCATTTGGGGAGCTGATTAATGTGAAGCACATCAACTTGTCATGCTGCTCTGGGTTGATAACCCTACCGGAATCGCTTTGGAAGCTTGTCAATCTGCTGAGCATCAACTTGTCAGGCTGCTCTGGGCTCACAACTCTTGTGGAATCATTTGGGAAGCTAATTCGTTTGGTGCATGTTGACTTATCAGACTGCTCTGCGCTCACAGCTCTCCCTGAATCATTTAGGAAGCTAATCTGTTTGGTGCATGTCGATTTATCGGGTTGCTCTGGGCTTGCAACTCTGCCACGGTCATTTGGGGAGCTGATTAATGTGATGCACATCAACTTGTCAGGCTGCTCTGGGCTGATGACCCTACCAGAATCGCTTGGGAATCTTGTCAATATGGTGAGCATCAACTTGTCAGGCTGTTCTGGGCTCACAACTCTTGTTGAATCATTTGGGGATCTCATAAACTTGTCCCATGTCAATCTGTCACGCTGCCATGGATTGGCAGAGCTTCCCGAACCGCTCCAGAAGCTTGGCAAACTGGTGGACCTGGATTTATCATTCTGGTCTTGTTTTGAAGGGATTGGGAAAGGCCTCGGTGGCCTTACCAATCTGGAGCATTTAAACCTGTCAAACCCTTGCTGTTATCTTTCTCAACAGCGTTCCCATCTCCGAGGGCTACAAGATGGTTTGTGCGAGCTGACCAGACTCCGGTATCTGAACTTGTCAATGTGCCTGAATCCTATCATTTACTACCATAAGTCACAAAAGGACAGTCTCCAATACATCACAGAGTGTGTCAAAGGTCTTTCTGCTCTAGAGCATCTCGACCTGTCTCATAACACATTTCTTTATGAGTTACCTGAAAGTGTAGGTGAACTCAACAGGCTACACACACTAGATCTCTCAGGGTGCATCAGAATAAAGAAGGTACGTGAAACGAAGTGTCTCAAGATTATAATAGATCTGAGCAAATGCCAGGGTCTGGAAAGTTGCCAACTTGTGGTCCGTGTTGATGAAGCGGCATACAGCAGCACGAGCAACCTTGCTCAGCTCGAGGTTGTGGACTGTAAAGAGCTGGAGATAAGCTGCCTTGAGAGGCTGATGTCTTTGGAGGACGCACAGAGGATAAGATTAGTGCAGAAACAAAAGGTTGAAAGGTTGAAGCTTTGTTGGACAGTTGGTGAAGCTGAAGTATCTATGAAGGTGGAGGAAAATGCTCTGTTAGGAGAACTAGTGCCACCGCATTCTCTTCGGTGCCTCGAGATATGTGGCTATGGTGGGGAAACCTGCCTCCCTGCCTGGCGTATACCAAGCATATCATCTCATCTCCGTAATCTTACAGAGGTCACTATGGAGGACTTCTCGAGGTGCATTGTACTGCCGCCGCTGGGTCTATTTCCAAACCTCCAGCGCCTTGTTCTCAGAAGGATGGCAAGGATCAAAAGGATCAATGCAGGTGAACTGAGTGGAGGCAACAAAGAGGCATTCACTCGACTCTCCAAGTTCACCATAGATGATATGGAGAACCTGAAAGAGTTTAGGTTTGCTGCCGTTGATGAGCTGGCAATTCAGAAATGCCCCTTGCTGAGCTTTGGACCTCTACCGCCCAGAGCTCGGAGGTTGCTGATATCAGACTGCAACCAAGTGATGTCTTCATCGATAGAAGGAATAGATGGCGTGGAGCGTCCTTCTGCTCCAGTAAATGAACTGGTGGTCCAAGCCTGCAACTTGGCTTTAGGTAATGACTTTCATTATGTACCTTCTTTTCTGTAAATATATTTTGATCCTTGAGAAGATAGTTATCTCCTTTACTTCTATCTTTTGTAATGCTCCAGCATCAGCAATTCCTAATAGTGCTACTTTGCTTGCTCAATGTGCAACTAGGTGACTGGAGTTTGCTTCACCACCTCCCTGGACTCTGCAACTTGACTATCAACAACTGTTACAATCTAACGAGCTCACCAGAGATAATCAGGGCCATATCCTCTCTCCAGTCACTATGTTTCTCTCAGTGCCATGAGCCTATGGAATCACTACCAGCGTTCTTGTGTGACCTCACCTCTCTCCAGCAACTTGCGATTGATGAGTGCCATGGCATTCAATCTTTGACGGAGGACATGTTAGCCAAGCTCACTGGCCTCAAAGCTCTGTATATTTGGGACTGTCCTGAATTGAAGGAGTGGTGTGAATCAGATGAGAACAAACAGAAGCTCGCTCACATCCGACTAAAATTTGAGTATGTCCCCTGCCTATCTTGGCTACTTAAGTTGTCTATATAACACTAGTTTGTTCTTTCTTTCTATATGCACCGTTCTGCTGGTAGCTTTTTGGTTATGCCTGCTGGTGTTTGCTGCTCAGAACTCCTTCTGTACAAGTAGAAGCACAGCTGCCATCGTTCACCTCAACTGGAGCTTTAGCTTATTAAAGTTTTCGTCCTGTTAATTCTGCAGAAAATTTGGTACGAGCAAGACCGGCGTGCATCCTCCAGAAATATAAAAGAAGTGTCTCAGTTCTATATTCCTGAGCATTAGCCAGTGGAACGGTACCGCAAGGCCGGCAGCACTTCCATAGTGGATCGATGACGAACTGATCACTGTGTTCTAGTAGTATGATGGAAAATTTGTACTGGAAGGTCAAGTTTTTCATCAGTGTAATTTAGTTTATGTTCATCTGCGGACAGCTCTGTCCGCAAAAGCATGATTAAGGAAATATGCCTAGAGTCATAATAAAGTTATTAATTATTTCCTTATTTCATGATAAATGTTTACTATTCATGCTAAATTATGTGCTTAGGAAACATGATACATGTGTGAATACATAGACAAGCGAATGTCACTAGTATGCCTCTACTTGACTAGCTCGTTAATCAAAGATGGTTATGTTTCCTAACCATGGACAAAGGTTGTTATTTGATTAACGGGATCACATCATTAGGTGAATGATCTGATTGACTTGACCCATTCCGTTAGCATAGCACTTGATCATTTAGTATGTTGCTATTGCTTTCTTCATGACTTATACAAAGTTCCTACAACTATGAGATTATGCAACTCCGTTTACGGAGGAACTCTTTGTGTGCTACCGCGTCCTGCAATGTCTGGGTGATTATAAAGGTACTCTCAGATGTCTCCAAAAGTATATGTTGAGTTGGCATAATTGAGATTAGGTTTTGTCACTCCGATTGTCGGAGAGGTATCTCTGGCCTTCTCGGTAGTACTCATCACCTAAGCCTTGCAAGCATTGTAACTAATAGTTAGTTATGAAATGATGTATTCTGAATGAGTAAAGACTTCTTGATATTGAGATTGAACTAGGTATTGGATAAACGATCGAATCTGAAACGATATTATCCGATGACAAAGGAACAGCGTATGTTGTTATGCGGTTTGACCGATAAAGATCTTCATAGAAAATGTGGAACCAATATGAACATCCGAGGTTCCACTATTGGTTATTGATGAGAATAGTTCTAGGTCATGTCTACATAGTTCTCGAACCGTAATTCATGCAACAACGTTCACGATGACAATTTTATGAGTGTTGATGTACGAAGTTTGTTGGTCCGGATGTGATCACGGACATGAGGTCTCGAAATAGTCGAGACATAAATATTGATATATTGGAAGCCTATGTTTGGACTTGAATAGTTTGGGTGAAATCGGTTTTCTTAGGAACAGAGAAGTTACGGAACCCTCCGGGGTTAATGGGCCTTAGTGGGCCATGAGGGAGAGAAGAGGGCGGACGGGGGGCGGGCGCGCGCCCCCTCCCCTAGTCCGAATAGGACAAGGAGAGGCGGCGCCCCTCCTTTCCTCCCCAAGTCTAATCCAGCTAGGAAAGGGAGTCCTCTCCGGTGGGGTAGGACTCCTCAGCCTCCTCCTCCTAGGGCCGCACCCCCTTGCTCCTTTATATCACGAGGGCAGGGGCACTAGGACACAAAGTTGATCTGGATGTTCCTTGGTAGTGGTGCCCCCTCCACCATATTCCACCTCGGTCATGTCGTCGCGGAGTTTAGAAAGCCTGCGCTTGATGAAACATCATTATCGTCCTGCCCCGTCGTCTTGGAAGACTCATCCCCACCCTGCTGGATCGGGTCAGGGATGATCATCGAGGCTGAGCGTGTCTGAACGCGCGGAGGTGCCACGTTCGTTCGTACTTGGATCGGTCGGATCGTGAAGGCGTGCGACTACATCAGCGCGTTGTCATAGCGCTTCGCTTTGGTCTCAAGTGCGTGGACACACTCTCCCTCGTTGCTATGCCATCACCATGATCTTGCGTGTGCGTGGAAATTTTTGAAATTACTCGTTCCCCAACAACTTTTGCATGGGATATAGAGACTTTGGATGAACATTTGTACCCAATGGACAAGGCAATCCTCCATATCGCTTAGCTCTCGGTTATAAGATTTCTGGTCATGGCATTATGAGCGAAAGGTGTTTTCATAGTGCGTTAAACACAAACTTCCATGCCGCACCAGCGACAGCGCGCGGTGGCTCGAGCACAATGATGGACACTCGCGGTTAGACGGTCGTGGATCTGGCGAAACTTTGGGGCTGCAGTCCTGCTAAAGTTCGCGTTTTCGGCAGATTGGCCGAATGCTCAATTCCTCTGGTGAGGTTCGGCAAACATGGCCCGACTGGTAGTCGCGCTTTGTCATGCGGCGGTGGATCGTGGCGCCACTCTCTTTTTGCCGCATGGCGCGTTGTGTGTGGGCTCTTGCGATGAGGACCTCACGGATACAATCATCTCAACAGAGCGGAAGATCGAAAGCTCTGGATGCTATGGCTGGTAGATACCTTAAACACGGTGATTTGGCTCGTGTCCTTGTTACTATGTGGCCATCTGGTGGGCGGCGAGCCATACATGATGACCAGTTGAGCCGTTATCCACTCATATCTTCGTAAACAAATGCAGCGGTGGAGATGTTGCCAAAAGTGTACACAGCAAAAGCGACGCAAACCGAGGACACTGCATGTGAATGCGAGGTGCATGTAAATCTACAGGACTCTGGGCAGCGGCGGAGATCGAGTGGCTCCACACGAAGCCATGATTTCAAAATCAATGTCGGCAGGGGCTTTTCCAAGATAGGAATCGGGCTGCCTTGCTTTGTATAGGCAAAAGGGGCAATTACATTGGAGCATCGTGATCATCTGAAACGTCGATCAAACAATCAATTATACTTGATATCATACATCAATACCGTATGACGACGTTGATATAAAAAGTGCAGTTGTAAAAAAAAGCTGCTGCATGCGCTCGTCGCGAGAGCAAACGCGTACTCCATTATGTTTGTACCAAAATTTTTCCCTAGAGGCAATCTGGGGTTCCACCTATCAAATCTTCACAAAGATGGGGACCAATAGATTGACACGGATCGGCGCATTCAATGGTACAACCGAGCCAAACAGCGTTCATGCCGAGCGACATATACTTGAAGGGGTGGTCGTTTTGCATGAAACATTACATGAAATTCATTGAAGAAGCTTGATGGGGTTATCTTTGTTGAATATATAGTTTGTGCATGTATATTGTGTAGCTTGGCCCTCCTAGTCTTTGTATAGTTGAGGTTGTGGCCCTTTATACTCCATATATCGTCGCTTTGCGATCAATACATCGTGAAGCATTGCCAAAACAATCGTTTCCAACATGGTATCATACCTCGATCCTAACCCTAATCCGTGCGCCTATACGCGCGCCCTCTCGCCGCCATATACGCCCGCCCCGCGCCACGAACCTCCGCCGCCCGCCCCATCGATCCTCGCCGCCGCCGCCACCGCCGCCGCCGCCACCGTCGTGAACCTCCGCCGCCCGCGCCGCCATCTGGCCTGCCGCCGCCGCCAGCGCTTCCGCCCGCCCCAGCGCGCCCAGCTGCCTCGCGCCTCCTTCCTGCCGCCCGCGCTCAGCGCTGCCTGCCTCTGAGCCATCGCCTCCCCGGTTCCACCGGTACCACCGCACGCCGCACCAACCCGTTCGAAGGTCGATCCGTCGTCATCCGCGACCTCAATATCTCGCCGGGTTCCCGTCGTCCTCGACCACCTCACCTCCACGTACTATGCACGAAGGCGTACTTCTCCCTCGTGTTCCGTGGTACAATCTTGGGATCACATCAATGGCTCCGTGGACTCCCGCTTCATGGAGGGCGATGAGGTGGGCGACCGTGGCGCCACTCTCATCCGTTGGTTCTACCCCACCATCTCGAAGGACCTCTTCCACCACGGTGGTCTCCGCGGCGATGGCGCTCCGCCCGTTTGGACCAAGCTCAGCGGCCTCTTCACGCGACAGCAACGCAAGGTCTTCTTGCAGCCGAGTTTTGGGTGCCATAACTTGAGTCGTCTGTTAGCGATTGCATCGCCTCAAGAAGCTTGTTGTGAGCTCCATGACCTCGGCGAGAAGGTATCGATGAGCTTCTCCTCGACACCCTCGCCCGGCTGAGCAGCGACTTGGAAACGCCGCCTCCAACATCCTCATCACCGCTTGACCTTCCCAAGATCGTCGCGTGCAGAAGTGGAGGCGGCGGATCACGGATGTCGCGCAGGAGCCACCCACGGCCCTCACGCCCGTGCCGTGGCGGTCGCCCGCCCGCCCATGCGCGCAGCCGCCCGAGCTACCAGCGCCGGCGAGCCCTCGCCCCGCCCCGGCAACAGCGGGCAGCGTCGAGCAGGTGTATAGCGGACGGCCGGCTGCCTGCGGGAGCCCCCGCCCGCCGCGCCACCGATTACGCCGCGGCGCCACGGCAGGCGGCGAGAACCACTGGGCGGGGGTTGTGCACGTATTCCATGCCTATACGCGTCGCCATCCCGGCTCGCCAGCGCCCGGCCCCTCATCGAGCCTGTCAGCGGCCCCTCGGTGTACCACCGCGCCACTCTCGGCCCCTCGGGCTATGGGTTTCTTTACCGCCTCGGCCAGCGCCAGATCCGCCCGGCCTTCCGCCCGGTGCGGAAACCAGCGCTCTAACGGCTCTACGCCCCACGCCACAGCGATACTGGCGGTGGCGGCGGTATATGGACACGAGACCCGGCTCACATGGCGCCAACCGGTAACCTTCTTGCCGCTCATCCCGTTCACACGCTGCTCGCATTACCGTGGTGCCGGTTCTTCCATACCCATTACTCATGTCGGCCATGCTTTTCCTTCTAACTCTATGCCATTATATCTCTCTAATGTGCTTGTTTCTCGACATCATTAAAAATCTTGTTTCATTTCGTTCTCTTACGTGAAAATCCTGTTACCGTTGAATTTGACATGTTTGGCTTTTCTATCAAGGATGCTCGTACCGGATGGTGCTCCACCGATGTGACAGCCCGGCGAGCTCTACTGGGTCCACTCACCTACCTCATCCGTTGCTGCACCCATGGAGCTTTCCGCAGGTGGACCTTTGGCACGCTCGTCTTGTTCATCCCAACGCCGCCACCCTTCGTCATATTCTTGGAGTTTCCACGTGTAATAAGTCGGCAATCACACTTGTCATGCTTGTCACCTCGGCAAACATGTTCATCTTCCTTTAGCAATTCACCGCGTAACCGCATCATACCCGTTTGAGTTAATTCATAGTGATATACGGACCTGTCCTATTGCAAGTAACACGGGCTATCTTTATTACCTTGTCATACTTGATGATTTTTCGCACTATGTGTGGACCTTCCGTTCTTGGCCCGAAAGTCGGACTCTGTTGCGCTCTCACGCCTTCTACTCCTATGTCTCCGCGGTTTGGGCGTCCCATTCATGCATTGCAAGCAGACAAGCGGGAAGGAGTTCGATAACCTTGCGATCCGCAACCTTCTGCGCCACGGCGCGATCTTTCGTCTCACTTGCCGTATGCCGCAACAAAGCGGCGCTGGCGGCGCGCGCGCCCGCCTCTCAATGACTGCGTTCGCACCCTCCTCTTTCCATAGCGTACCCCCCGCGTTTTGGCGGACTCACTTGCCGCATCACTACTCATTAACATTCATCCTTATGCACTTTTCATGAATTTCACCTCATCACCTCTTGTACGCCACCCTCCTATCTTGGCTCGCATCTTGATTGCTGTGCTACCCTAGAATCGCTTCCTTTGCTCCTCATAAGCTCGCACCTCGATGCATGGCCTGCATCTTTCTCGGCTATCTCCTAACACTAAAGCTCTTTCTGCTATGATCCTATCTCTCATCGGGTGATCACTTCACGACCGTTTACTTTGATGAGATGGTTTTCCGTTCAGCGGTACCTCATAAGCTCAAGGTACAACTCCAAGTCGCCCTGTTATCGAAGATCACGGCTATTGAATAGATTAACTTCCTGCAGGGTGCACCATCTTACCCAAAGACGCTTGATCCCATTTGGCGGACACACTTTCTGGGTCATGCCCGCGGAAGATCAACACGCCGCAGCCCCACCTAGGCACAACAGAGGCCAACACGCGGTCTAAACCTAAGCGCGCAGTGCAGGCCCATCGCCTCGAGCACACACAAGACGTTGCGTCTGTGGCCGAAGCAAACCTAGCCTAACAGCGTTCCAGCCCAATCCGGTAGCGCCGCTCGTCACGACGTCTCGAAGTGCCGGTGATACCACGACGCCGGGATACCCATAACTACTCCAGCGTAGATGGTTAGTGCGTATAAGCTCGTAGCCAACTCAGATCAAATACCAAGACCTCGTTAAGCGTGTTAAGTATCCATGAGCGCCGAACAGGCCAGCCCACCTCTCTCCTAGGCGGTCTCAACCTGCCTGTCGCTCTGCCTCAAGATCCACTCATGGGTGCTCCACCGGCCGACCGACTTTAGTTTCCACATGTATCATGTATAAGTATATAGTATATACTCGTGATCACCTCCCGAGTGATCACGGCCCGATAGTATAGCACGGCGAGACGGACAAGAATGTAGGGCCACAGATGAAAGTACTAGCATCCTATACTAAGCATATAGGATTGCGGTAAGGTAACAACTTGATAGTAACAAGGACGAAGCTATGCAAAGAAGATAGGAGTATCTCAAAGCAGTAACATGCTACACTACTCTAATGCAAGCGGTATAGAGAAGAGTAGGCGATATCCGTGATCATGGGGGGCTTGCTGGTTGCTCGGCAAGAGAGGGGTCATCAACACCGTAGTCGAGCTGGGCAGCAGCGTCGGTCTCGTAGTCTAACGGAGAGAAGAGGGGAAGAAACAATGAATACCAAGTAAGCAGATGCATATCGATGCATGACATGACAAGTAGCGATGCTAGGCGTGCCCTAACGTGGTATGAGGTGGTACTGTTTGGGGAAACATCCGGGAAGTATTCCGGTGTTTCGTGTTTTAAGCGAGGAGCGGAGGGGAAAGTTGCAGGTTCGATAGGTTAGGGGGTGTGGCGGACGAGCGGACTGCGATCCGGATTCGTCTCGTCGTTCGAGCAACTTTCATGTTGAAAATATTTTAATCCGAGTTACGGATTAAAAGATATGATTTTAAAAGATTTTATTAATTTACGGAATTTAATTAATTAATTAATTAATTGAAAAAATGGAATTATGACGTCAGCATGATGTCATCTTGACGTCGGCGATCGTCGTGGTTGTCTTGGTCAACGACATGTGGGTCTGTTAAATCGGTATTTGTTAGTTAATTAACAACAATTAATTAGGTTAATTAGCCATTAGGTTAATTAAACAAAATTAATTAATTTAATTATTTACTTAATTAATTAATTGATTAATTAATTAATCTTATTCATTTTTATTTTTATTAATTATATTTATTTAAATTCCTTTTTCCTTTTTCTTTTATTTTAAAAGCGTTACGTGGGGTGGGGCCCCATGTCATAAGCGAGGTGGACCGGTCTGTCCCCCACCGACCGAGTCAGCAGTCGGCGGGGGCCTGGGCCCACTGATCGATGGCCTAGGCGGTGGCCGGGTCGGCCACGTCGGCGGCCGGCGTTAGGGCTCGGTGGCGTCCTTGGCGGAGGGCGCCGAGTCGCGGAATCGTCGCTCGGCTGCCAAAAGGGGGCATGGTGGGTGCGTTCGAATGGGAGAGGACGCTGCGTCCATTGGTGGCAAGGGCACGGCGGACTCGGCCGAAACAGCGCCGGCGAAGCGGAGGCGGCGGTAGGGTTCGGGATCCCGACGGAGCGCCACGGGCTGGGGCTTGCGCGACTTGCCGAGCACCACAGGCTCGGCCCGTGACCATTTAGTCACCGGGAGGGGCGCCGCGGCGAGAACCACGACGGCAGGCGTTGGTGCGGCGTGCTCGCCGGGCCGAGCTCGGCGAGGAGAAGGGAGAGGCCGGGAGCACGTTCCGTGCTCGGTGGCGGGGAAGGGCCCGGCGAGGAGGGAGTGTGGGGCGGCGGAGCAGCGGCGTGGGGCGCGTGGTGGCGCTTCGGGAGGGACGAGGGAGAGAGGGATCGGGGAGAGCTCACACGGGGGCGTGGGGTCTCGGAAGAGCGCTCGGGGCGGCCGGCGAGGAGGAGGCGGGGCGCTGCGGCGATCGCGGATCCAGCGAGGTGGTCGTCGGGCGGCCCCGAGGCGACGCGGGCGCCTCTTGCCGCCGGTCGGGGAGGAGGAGGTGAGGCGAGGACGGGCGGAGTCGCCGCGCGTCGAGGCGACAGGATCGGTCGGCCCGATCCAGATCGGGCGGAGGAGAAGGGATCGAGGGGGATGAGAGTGTCGGCTAGGGTTGCCGACCGGGGAGGGGGGTAAGGGAGTGAGGGGTGGGCCGGGCCAGGGGCTGGCCGGCTGGGCCAGGTGGGCTTGGCCCAGTTGGGCCAGTGGGGGTTTTCTTCCCCCCCTCCTTTTTGTTTTAATTTTTCTTTTCTTATTTTTCTTTTTCTGTTTTAGTTTATTTAAAATATCCAAACACTTTACAAAAATGTGTGCACCCCACCATAATTAACTTTGTAATATTTGAAAACCCCCGAACATTTTAGTTTTAATTTTTGAAAACTTTTATTGCTTGCCTATGTTTTCAATTTGAATTTGAACCGGGTTCGAATCAACGTGAGTTTAATCATAGTAACCGAGGTGACGTGGCATCATTAGCGAGGATTCTTGTAGCTTAATTATCCGGTGTTACAAATCTCCTCCACTACAAGAAATCTCGTCCGAGATTTAGGAGGTAGAAGGAAAGAGTCGGGTATTCATCTCAAGGCGATCCTCGCGTTCCCGGTGGCCGTCTTGAGTGATTCGACCATCGGACTTTGAGGAACTTGATCGCCTTCCGGCGTGTGCGGCGTTCAGCTTGGTCGAGAATGCGGACGGATGCTCTTTATAGGAGAGGTCTGTTGTAATTCGAGCACTTCATGGTCCATTGCTCGGATTGGGTCCTTGAAGCAGCGTCGGAGTTGTGACACGTGGAACACATTGTGAACCGTGAAAGGTTCGACGGAAGCTCCGGTGATATGCCACTTTTCCACGCCTTTCGAGAATAGTGAATGGGCCAATATAGCGAGGAGCTAGCTTGCCCTTGATCCCGGCGGTGAGCACCCTTCATTGGTGTACGCGAAGATAGGCCTTTTCGCAAAGTTGATAGACCATGTCTTTATGATGACGGTCATAATTACTCTTTTGAGGTGGTGGCGGTCTTGAGATTCTCGCGAATAATGCGGACTTGTTCTTGGCATGTTGGATAATATCCGGACGAAGAGTGGGCGTTCCCGATTTCGACCAGTTCGGAGGGTTCGGCACTTTCGTCCATATAACACTTCGAAGGGGCCATCTTGGACTAGCTTGATAGCTATTATTATAAGAGAACTCAGCATACGGAGAGATTCCTCCCATTTCTTGCGAAGGAAGCGACACAAGCTCGAAGCATGTCTTGAGAATTTGGTTGACACGTTCAACTTGCCCTTGAGGCTGCGGATGAAGCGATCTTGAAAGATAAATGAGTCCCCATAGCTTCTTGAAAACTTGCCGAGAATCTTGAAGTGAATAAGCTGCCACGGTCCAAACCGATAACGGTGGAATACCGTGAAGTGAAACAATTCTGGACATATAGAGCGTTGCAAGCTGACTAGCGATGATCGTTTCCTTGACCGCGGAAAATGAGCAACTTTAGAAAGCGGTCAATGGCGACAAGAATAGCATCATTACCTTTCTGCGATTTGGGAAATCCGGTGGCGAAGTCCATTTCAACATGGTCCCATTTCCATTCAGGAATAGAGATAGGTTGCGAGTTCCAAAGGCCATTGATGTTACGCTTTGATCTGACGGCAAGCGTCACACAAACAACATAGCGAGCAATGTCTTGCTTCATATTAGACCACGAGAATCTCGGCGAATGTCTTGATACATCTTTGTACTACCGGGGTGGATACATAGAGGCGTATCATGAGCTTCTTTCATAACCTTCTGAGTCATATTCAGGTTTTCTTTCTTACACGGCACCACTAGGCGGCCTTTGAAGTACAAGGCGCCATCATCAGCAATAGTGAAGAATGAGGGATTTCCTTTTTTGAGGTCTTGCTTAATCTTGTAGACTTCAGAGTCAAATCCATGCATTGTCTTTATGGTGCCCATGAGATCGGGTTCAACAGCCAGGGTATAGAGGGAACTCTGGGAAATAACACGGAGATTCATCTTGCGGAACTCCGGAGGAGGGGGAGCGAGTGCACCCGGAGGAACAATATGGAGGTTCACTTTACGAATTCTTCAACAAGTGGGGCTGAACTTTGTGAACTGAAGGTGGTTCTTGATAAGACTTGCGGCTCAAGGCATCAGCCATTACATTAGCCTTGCATGGCGTATAGGAAATACCCAAATCAAAGTCTGCAACAGTCTCCATCCATCTCTGGCGCGGAGGTTCAGGTCTGGCTGAGTAAGCAGATACTTCAGACTTTGGTGGTCGGTGAAGATCTCATAGCGATTACGAGAAGGTAATGTCGCCATTGCTTCAAATGCATGAATGACAGCAGCTAGCTCGAGGTCGTGAACTGGGTAGTTCTCTTCGTGAGGCGCAATTGTCGAGAGGCATAAGCAACCACTTTGCGCTCTTGCATTAGGACACCGCCTAATCCTAGGCGAAGCATCGCGATAAATGACGAAGTCCTTCTTAGTATCGGGAGGAGCTAGCATGGGGCGAAGTCAACTTGTCTTTGAGTGCACGGAAACTTTCCGACACTTATCATCCATTGGAATTTGACGCCCTTATACAGCAGGTTAGTCGAGGCTCGGCAATCTTGGAGAAGTTCTCGACGAATCGGCGGCAATAGTGGCGAGACCGAGAAAACTTCGACTTATAACGTTCTTGGAGGAGTCAATCGAGAATAGCCTGGACTCTTTCGGGGTTGACGGCAATACCATCCTTAGAGATGACATGCCCAAGATAGGTTACTTCGGGAAGCCAGAATTCACATTTGGAGAACTTGGCATAGAGTTGATGCTCTCGTAACTTTTCCAGCACAAGACGAAGATGTTCAGCATGTTCTTCTTCATTCTTGGAAAAGATCAGGATATCATCCAGATAAACCACGACGAACTTGTCGAGGTAATCCATGAATATATAGTTCATTAGGCGAGAGAAGGTAGCTGGAGCATTGGTTAGGCCGAAAGACATGACAGTGTACTCGTATGAACCATAACGAGTCACAAATGCGGTCTTGGGGATATCCTCCTCACGAACACGGATCTGGTGGCAACCCAACCTCAAGTCGAGTTTCGAGAACACTGACGAACCAGCCAGTTGATCATAAAGATCATTGATCCGAGGAAGAGGATACTTATTCTGAATGGTAGCTTGATTTATGGGACGGTAGTCTTGGACCAATCGGTTTGTCCCATCCTTCTTCTTGACGAAGAGAGAAGGTGCTCCCCAAGGAGAGCAACTTGGGCGAATGAAACCACTTTGAAGAGATTTGTCGATTTCCTCCTTGAGCTCAAGGAGTTCATGCGGCGGCATCTTGTAGGGTCGCTGGCTATAGGAGTGGTGCACTGGTTTCAAGTCGATGGACTTAATTCGACAGCTCTAGCGGGGAATCTCGGAAGTTCTTCAGAAAGGCGTCTTGGAAATCGTGAGCAGCAGGAATGTTTTCAATGCCCTCGAGGGTGCGGCGTTCAATGCATTCAATGCATAGAGCCTTGCCTCGGCGTCTGAACGCACGAGCATTGTAGCTTATTATTTCATCGAAGGGTGTGGCGGATGGGACGGTCTTAGTGGCGCAAGCGATTGGCGCCGTATGCGCTTTCAACCAATCCATCCCCAAAATGAGGTCGATGTTAGGCGTCTTGAGGATAATGGGGAGGCATAGAATTCCAGCCCTTCGATTTCCACGGGACGTCGGCGCCAACCATGGAGGTTTGACATTGTCCCAAGGGGTTTTACCACTACGAAGAGTTCGTCTCCTCACACTTAACGTCGTGCTTGTATGCGAAGTCTTGACATGAATGAATGTGATGCTCTGAATCGAATAAAACAGATCTGGTCTGAATTTACGAGGTGTACCCATCACGATGAGCAGGCTGGTCTTGAGCTTCGTCAGATCAACGTGGTTGGCCTGAGCTCGACCATAAGGCTTGGCGGTGTTGTTGCGGGCTGGGTGTTTCCACGGCCGATCATTTGGAAGGGCCGGTGATTACGGTTCTGGTTGCATTCTCTAGCATGGTGCCATGGTTGTCCGCTTTGAAGCACAAGCCATTATTGGGGTGGGAACATGAGCTTGGGGTGGTGGAGCTGGAAGCTTTGGCTGCTTAGTTGAAGCAGCGGACGAGGTGCACATAGTTACGCCTTGGAGCAGTGCATTAATTTGGTACATCTTGTTGGGAATCCATATCTTGCAACCTGCGAGGACGGGCCCGAAGATGAGCCCGTGTCACGGTTGCGTCTGTTAGAGCTCTGGTATTCCTGCAGACCAGTTTCGACATTGATAGCTTTGTTCACCAAGGTGGCGAAATCAGCAAAGTCGTGCACTAGAAGTGCGAGCTTGATGTCAGCTTGAAGGCCGTCACGGAACTTCTCTGTCTGCGTGCATCGGTTGCAATATCCTCTTGACATAGCGAGATAAGTCCAGAACTCTGTTGATAAGCTTCAATCTTGTTGCCTTGGGTGAGGTTGCGGAACTCACGCTTCTTCGGTCCATTACCCTTGTGGGATGAAGCGGGCACGAAAGCAGCTTGGAAGTCGGCGGTGATGAGTGTTCCAAGCTGGCGAGAAATCGCTGTGGCTGTCCCACCATTGAGATGCGGGTCCCTTGGGAAGAAGGAAGCAAAAGTGACATAGCTGGCGGGGCTACATCAGCAGACTCCATCTCATAGGTGATGTCACGGAGCGATCATCGACATCCGGGGCTGGGTTGAGCTGCGGTACACGCCGGGTTCAGCGTATGAAATCCTGCGAGTTGTTGCGTTTGGGTGCTGGTTCATATTGGGGCGAGAAGCGAGACATCATGTTCTCCATGAACTGGCGATTCATCTCAAGCTGTTGGATCATACCAGCCATGTACTCAGGTGGTGGTGGGAAGTTGCCACCACGACCACGACCAGCCGGTCTAACCATCCTGCTATTATTTAACAGGGGTAGTTCAGCATTTGAGAAATTAATGCAAAGGACAAGAAGCATTCATGATGAAACATGCATAATGAAAGCAGCATGATAGGAACTACATAGTAGTCGGCATATCTTACAAAAGGGATCATGCATAGAGTTCGGTACACAGAGTTCAGTACATAGACTAAGACAGCATAGGCGCACGCAGCTCATGGCGAATACATCAAACACTAACAAGCAAGTCTACATCAGTCCCACGCTGCTGCGGAGGTAGCAGTAGCTTTGAAAGCTGGTAGTGCGGCAGCGGATAGTCCTCCACGTCGGTGACACAGGGGCGCGGATACTCGTGCTGAATCCGGCGTCCAAGTGGCGTAAGAGGGCCAAGTCGGAGAGTAGCCTCCCACGTCGCCAACCGACACCCCAGGGCATCACGGTCTGGCTGGGTAGATCGCGAGCGCAGCAGCTCTCCGGATCGGACATAGGGTGCGAGAGCGTCGAGCACGGTAAAGGTCTTGACGGGTGATGTACAACTTCGTGGCGAAGAGCTCGGTTAGCTCGATCCAGCCCATCGACATGCGAGAACAAAGTTCGGATGGTAGAAGGGCTCTCTGGTGACGATGGAGTAGGCAGCGGTGTAGTAACCCTCCTCACCAACATCGACGCGATAGCAATGTGCACGAAGGGGAGGTGTCCAACTCTCGATACTCGCACGAAGGCGTGTCGAGCAGCATAAGCATCATCGTGGACGCCATATCGATAGTCACTCCAACACCATGTGCGGTGTGCAGACAATGAGTGGAGTCATACTCCGAGTAGAGGTGGGCGATGGCGCGGTACTGCTCCTGGTTATAGTCTGGTACTCCTCAAAGGCGGTGTACTCGGGGTGCAGCGATAACCCGAGATAGGTCATCATCTCTGCTAGCACCGCAGGTGATCCCGAGGCACCAATGGTCGTCGTGTGGCGCACGACCTGCCTCGTGGGTTCCATCTAAAAAACAAAAACGTTCCAAAGGAGTCAAATGACAGTGTGGAAATTGATCAAAATACAATTCCAAGAAGCAACTATGGCTTTATCCAACTTTGGGGTGAAGGTGGTCACGGGATCCTAGTGTTAGTTAGTAAATTCGTTTAACCCGAGTAGAAGAGAGTTGAGTCCCGAGTAAAGGTCGAGGAGTAAAAGATCCTAGTACCACCCGATGGCGGCGTGGGCCCGTAAGGCACACAGCCAAGTTAGTAAAAGTTTTGCAATGTCTAGACTCGACTTCGCCAAGGAGTGTGGAAAGGGATTCTACAGCAATGGCTCGATACCAACTTGTGGCGCCCTCGATTCAATCATACACTAATCATGCACGCAAATGTATACGATCAAGATCAAGGACTCACGGAAGATATCACAACACAACTCTAAAACATAAATAAGTCATACAAGCATCATAATACAAGCGGGGGCCTCGAGGGCTCGAATACAAGTGCTCGATCATAGACGAGTCAGTGGAAGCAACAATATCTGAGTACGGACATAAGTTAAACAAGTTTGCCTTAAGAAGGCTAGCACAAACCGGGATCAGATCGAAGAGGCGCGGGCCTCCTGCTCAGGATCCTCCTAACTACTCTCAGGTCGTCGTCGCCGGGCTGCACGTAGTAGTAGGCACCTCCGAGTAGTAGTCGTCATCGACGGTGGCGTCGGCTCTGGGCTCCATCGTGCAGTCGCAGCAACCGAGTAGAGATAGGGAAAAGGGGAACAAGGCAACCGTGAGTACTCATCCAAAGTACTGCAAACAAGGAGCTACACTACATATGCATGGATATATGTGTAAAGGGCCATATCAATGGGTGAGCTCGAGAATGCCGAATAAGAGGGGATAGCTAGTCTTAACGAAGACTAAACTTACGGACACTGTCTTGCAACAGTAGAAGAGGGCAAACCTGAAGTCCTCCAAGTAACATCACATAGTAGTAATCCTACCCGCGATCCCTCCTCATATCCACGAGAGAGAGCGACCACGGTTGTATCGCACTTGGAAGGGTGTGTTTTATCAAGTATCCGGTTCTAGTTGTCATAAGCTCAAGGTACAACTCCAAGTCGTCCATTTACGAAGATCACGGCTATTGAATAGATTAACTTCCTGCAGGGTGCACCATCTTACCCAAAGACGCTTGATCCCATTTGGCGGACACACTTTCCGGTCATGCCCGCCGCGGAAGATCAACACGTCGCAGCCCCACCTAGGCACAAGAGAGGCCAACACGCGGTCTAAACCTAAGCGCAGGGTGCGGGCCCATCGCCTCGAAAGCACACACTGCGACGTATGCGTCTGTGCCGAAGCAGACCTAGCCTAACAGCGTTCCGGTCAATCGGCCGCGCCGCTCGTCATTGACGTCTGAAGTGCTTGGTGATACCACGACGCGGGATACCCATAACTACTCCAGCGTAGATGGTTAGTGCGTATAAGCTCGTAGCCAACTCAGATCAAATACCAAGACCTCGTTAAGCATGTTAAGTATCCGCGAACGCCGAGCAGGCCAGCCCACCTCTCTCCTAGGCGGTCTCAACCTGCCTGTCGCTCCGCCTCAAGATCCACTCATGGTGCTCCACCACCGACCGACTTTAGTTTCCACATGTATCATGTATAAGTATATAGTATATACTCGTGATCACCTCCCGAGTGATCACGGCCCGATAGTATAGCACGGCAGACGGACAAGAATGTAGGGCCACAGATGAAAGTACTAGCATCCTATACTAAGCATATAGGATTGCAGGTAAGGTAACAACAGTAGTAACAAGGACAAAGTTATGCAACAAGTATAGGAGTATCTCAAATAAGTAACATGCTACACTACTCTAATGCAAGCAAGATAGAGAAGAGTAGGCGATATCTGGTGATCAAGGGGGCTTGCTGGTTGCTCTCGCAAGAGAGAGGGTCATCAACACCGTAGTCGAACTAGGCGGCAGCAGTGTCGGTCTCGTAGTCTACCGGAGAGAAGAGGGGGAAGAAACAATGAATACCAAGTAAACAGATGCATATCGATGCATGACATGACAAGTAGCGATGCTAGGCGTGCCCTAACGTGGTATGAGGTGGTACTGGTTAAGGGGGGAAACATCCGGGAAAGTATTCCCGATGTTTCGTGTTTTGAGCGGAGGAGCGGAGGGGAAAGTTGCAGGTTCGATAGGTTAGGGGGTGTGGCGGACGAGCGGATTGCGATCCGGATTCGTCTCATCGCTCGAGCAACTTTCATGTTGAAAATATTTTAATCCGAGTTACGGATTAAAAGATATGATTTTTAAAAGATTTTATTAATTTCTAGAATTTAATTAATTAATTAATTAATTCGAAAAAATGGAATTATGACGTCAGCATGATGTCATGCTGACGTCGGCAGTCGTCAGGGTTGTCTTGGTCAACCTGACATGTGGGTCCTGTTCGTCAGTGACTGTTAGTTAATTAACATCAATTAATTAGGTTAATTAGCCATTAGGTTAATTAAACAGAATTAATTAATTTAATTATTTATTTAATTAATTAATTAATTAATTAATCTTATTAATTTTTATTTTTATTAATTATATTTATTTAAATTCCTTTTTCCTTTTTCTTTTATTTTAAAAACGTTACGTAGGGGTGGGGCCCCATGTCATAAGGTGGGTGGACGGTCACCCCATTGACCGAAAGTCAACAGTTGGCGGGGGGGCCTGGCTCACCGATCGATGTCAGCGGTGGCCGGGTCGGCCACGTCGGCGGCCGGCGTTAGGGCTCGGTGGCGCCCCATGGCGGAGGGCGCCGAGCTCGCCGGAATCGTCGCTCGGCGGCCAAAAGGGGCCGCGGGTGGGTGCGTTCGAATGGGGAGAGGACGCTGCGTCCATTGGTGGCAAGGGCACGGCCGGACTCGGCCGGAAACGGCGCCGGCGAGCGGCGGAGGCGGCGGTAGGGTTCGGATCCCGACGGAGCGCCACTGGGGCCGGGGCTTATGCGACGCTACCGAGCACCAGGCTCGGCCCGTGACCATTTGGTCACCGGGAGGGCGCCGCGACGAGAACACGACGAGGCGTTGGTGCGGCGTGCTCGCCGGGCCGAGGCTCGGGCGAGGAGAAGGGAGAGGAGGCGGGAGCACGTTCCGTGCTCGGTGGCGAGAAGGCCCGGCGAGGAGGAGAGGTGAGGCGGGCGGGAGCGGCGACGTGGGGGCGTGGTGGTGGCGCTTCGGGAGGGACGAGGAGAGAGGGATCGGGGAGAGCTCACGGGGAGGACGTGGGGTCTCGGAAGAGCGCTTGGGCGGTCGGGCACCGCGAGGAGGAGGGCGGGGAGGCGCGGCGGCGATCGCGGATCCGCGAGGTGGTCGTCTTGGGCGGCCCCGAGGCGACGCGGGCGCCTGCACGGCCGGTCGGGAGGAGGAGGGGGTGAGGACAGGCGAGTCGCCCGCGTCGGGCGACGGATCGGTCGGCCCGATCCAGATCGGCTGGGGGAAGAAGGGATGGGGGAATGAGAGTGTCGGCTAGGGTTGCCGACCGGGGAGGGGGGTAAGGGAGTGAGGGGTGGGCCGGGCCAGGGGCTGGCCGGCTGGGCCAGGTGGGCTTGGCCCAGTTGGGCCAGTGGGGGTTTTCTTCCCCCCCTCCTTTTTGTTTTAATTTTTCTTTTTCTGTTTTAATTTATTTAAAATATCCTAACACTTTACAAAAATGTGTGCACCCCACCATAATTAACTTTGTAATATTTGAAAACCCCGAACATTTTAGTTTTAATTTTTGAAAATTTTTATTGCTTGCCTATGTTTTCAATTTGAATTTGAACCGGGTTCGAATCAACGTGAGTTTAATCACAGTAACCGAGGTGACGTGGCATCATTAGGAGGGATTATTGTAGCTTAATTATCCGGGTGTTACACCTTCACACACCCACATGATCGCTTCCTAGTGGGCCTAGTTTTAGTAGGGAAACGCATCAATGGCTCGGGCGTCCATCTACAGGCCCATCAGACCTAGTGCGCTTGCCCCATGGTGATGTGCCGCATAAAAGGCACTATTATTTTCTCGGAAATATCTTGCCTCAAAAAACAAATCTCGGAAATATCTATGTAGCACACGAGGGAAAATACTATTTGCTGCTCTCTGCGGCGAACTGTCGAGGATCGCTGAGAGCGCGCTGAGCGACCGACATGGGCCGGCCCACTTATAAAAGGTTCCCTGAACCGGGTATTTTTCTGGTTTTTTTTTGGCTTTCTATTTTTCTTTTCTGTTTCTTTTCATTTTTTAGTTTCTGTTTCTTTTCTTGATGTTTTTTTTTTAATTTCACGACTTTGCAAAATTTGTTCGCAAATTTAAGAAAAATGTTCATTTTCATTTTTTGTTCGTGAGTTTCAATAAATGTTCCTATTTTCAAAAAAATGCATTCGCGAAATGTTTAGGAATTTCAAAAAGTGTTCCAGCTTTCCAAATTTGTTCACAAATTTATAAAATGTTCATGTTAAATTTTTGTTCACAAATTGAAAAATGTTCGTAAACTCCATAAATTTGTTTGGGAGTTTGAAAAAGTGTTCCTGTTCCAAAATTTGTTTGAAAATTTCAAAATATGTTCATATTTACAAGTTTTGTTTGGTGTTTTGAAAAATGTTCCGTTTCCAAAATTGTTTGCAAATTTTAAAAAATGTTCTTTTTTCAAATTTTGTTCTAGAGTTTCAGAAAATGTTCGCGTGGAAAAGTTGTTCGTATTTTCAAATTTTGTTTTGAAATTTGAAAAATTGATCCTGTTCAATTTTTTGGGTAGTTTAAAAAATGGTTTCCATTCTAAAAAATATGTTCGCGTCTCAAAAATTCATTTGTGTGTTGAAAAATGTTTGAGTTTTCTCAAAATTTGTGAAAAAAAATAATGTTCGTGTTTGATAAAACATTCACGTTTTGTTTTTGAGAAAAATGCTTTGTGTTCAATTTTTTTAAAGATGTTCGGATCGGCGTCTTAGTTTTCTTAAGATTTTGCAATGTTCTATGATCAACAAGCTAGGTAGCTCAACTGGTTTGAGTCGTATGCTCGGAAGCAGCGGGTCTAGTGTTCGATTCTTGGATGCAGAGGGCGTCACATAGAGAGCTCCTCCTCGGCGCCTGACGCGGTGTTAAAGTGGGCCGTGGCCCATTGAGCGTCACATAGGAGCTCTCGCTCGTGTGTTCGCTCGCTCGCTAGGCCCATTGCTGTTCGCTCAGGTCTTCCTGATTGACTGGCCTATTGACTTCCGACATTTTTTTTCAAAAAAATCATAAAAAGATCGCAAAAAACAAAGAAAGTTCACCAAATTTGAAGAAAGTGTGCATGTTTGAAAAAGGTTCATCAATTATTAAGAAATTCCATGAATTTGAAAAAAAAAGTTCATTGATTTTGAAGAAAAGTTCACAAATTTGAAAACAAGTTCATCAAAGTTGAAAAAAGTTCATGGAGTTTGACAAAAAGTTCATCGAGTTTCAAAAAATTTCATTGAGCTTCAAAAAAGCTCACCGAGTTTGAAAAAAGTTCATCAAATTTGAGAAAAAAGTGCATCAAGTTTGAAAAAGTTTATCGAGATTGAAAAAAAGTTCACCGAGTTTGAGAAAAGTTCATCGAATTTGAGAAAAAAGTGCATCGAGTTTCAAAAAAGTTCATCGAGATTGAAAAAATGTTCATCGAGTTTGAAGAAAGTTCACCAGATTTGAAATATACCGTTCATCAAATTTGAGAAAAAGTTCATCGTTTTTGCATTAAGCCAGGAAGAAATAAAAATGAAAAAGGAAAGAAGAAAAACGGAAAAATGGAAAAATGAAAAATAAAAAGTACAAGAAGGAAATAACGAGAAAGATGAATGTAACCTCATAGGGTGTGGTGGCATGGTGGCTAGTGCGGTGTACTGCAAAGCAGGAGGTTGCGTCTTCTAATCCCAGTTCACCCGCTTTTATTTTGCTTCGCGTTTTCAAAATCAGAAAGAAGGTAAAAAGGCCGGCCCATATAGCATCGATGGAGACCGGGAGGGGGGGGCATGCGCCCTGTATGAAATAGCCTATATTCGACGCTTAAGGCGCCGAATAGGATTTGGCGTAGCACACTACCTTAAAAATGATGTCTTCCCTTGCTGCTACCTCCCCATGGGATTTTCCCCTTATAGAGGGATTACATGTATATATATATGCAAGAATCTCCCACCTGATGCTGACATCATATTATTATTATTATTATTATTATCGAATTTTGAAATGATTTATCTGACAGACAAGCACTCTGATCAGTGAACTGTCTTCGCTGCCATGTTTGTATTGACGTGTGCTTTGACACATGTTTAGGAGACTTTTTTTTTCATCATCACCACTTGTGAGATTATGTTACCATAGTTGTAGCATAGGTGTGTAAAGCTCTAATATGATTGTGTGGGTAACAGTTTCGTATGTTTTTTTAAAATGTGATGTTATGCATAACTAGAGAATAAGTATTCAAGTGTTAACATTAAGTAAGAAGAGGCGTTATCTAACAAGAGCAGCACGAAGCAAGCTATTTAGTGGTGTATATCGCCATCCAGAAATCTGAAAATTTGCAAAAAGAGTTTAGTTTTTCATGCTTGGTAACTTCTGTGAGCACACGTTGGTACCTTACGTCCTGCCGCTTGATAACTTACATGCCGCAACCAGGTACATTTTGACCCAAACAATTCTGCTGGAACATGCCAATATGAGATTTTTTTTTGCGGGTTAAACTTTCAATCTATTCATCTTCAATCATGATAGTACAACGAACACTAGAAATAATAAAAATTACATCCAGATCCATAGACCATCTAGCGACGACTACAAGCACTGAAGCGAGCCGAAGGCGCGCTGCTGTCTGCGCCCCTCCCTCGCCCGAACCGGGCAAATGTTGTTGTAGTAGATAATCGGCAAGTCGTCGTGCTAAGGCCTCATAGAACAAACGCACCAGAACAACAACCGCCTCAGATGAAGAGTGTAGATCAAAAGGATCCAACATGAAGACACACGAACAAAGACGAACGACGAAAAGATCCGAGCAAATCCACCAAAGACAGATCCGTCGGAGACACACCTCCACACGCCCATCAAAGATGCTAGACGCATCATCGGAACGGGGCTAGGCAGGAAGACCTTTGTTCCATCTTCAGGGAGCCGCTGTCGTCTCGCTTTCCTGTGCAAAACACAAACCCTAACAAAGATAAAAAAGATCTAAAAACTTAGCCCTCTCACCAGCAAGGACCAAGATCCACGCCGCCTCCATGGCCCTAAGGCCACCAGAGACGGGACGGACCGGCACCGACGCCGCCGGGAGGCAGAGAACCTTTTCTTTAGAGGCGGCGGCTGGCTAGGGCATACAGTGTGGCGGATCTATGCCAATATGAGATCTATTTTCAAAGATCTCGTCACATTGAATTTAAGATGAAAACAGATTTTTAATTAAATTGACGGTTGAGATATAGAACAATTTAAAATTTTGAGACAAGAAGAATCTAGGATGATATTAAATATTTTATCCTCTAGTGCGTGCATGCATGCGCCCGTGGGGAGAAAGTTGAGTGAACCACTTATTTTTTTGCCTGATAAATTTTGTGTAGGCAACAATTGCTAACCTCTGTATTGCCGCTTAGTAGCTTACGTACCGCAGTCTGGTAATTGTTTTGACCAAAAAGAAGTCATCGAAACATACCAATATGGAATTTACTTTCGCAGGTCTCATTGCGATAGTTAATGGTAAAATGAATTTTGAATCGGATCGGCGCTTTGAGCTATAAATATTTTAAATTCTAATACGTTCCAGAAGGGAAAAACAGACTGGGCCGGCCCAGTTAGTAGCTCGGGTGGGTAAATCTATCTGATTGGTCAACTATTTGCCTCTTTAAAAAAAGGTCAATCGTTTGCCACAGTAAGCCGCGAATAGGGGAAAACCCTATTTGCCGCTCGTTGCGGCAAATATCAGGAGAACGCACAGGTGATCGAGCGATCATTCCAGGTGAGCCGTCCCGTTAAGTGTTTTCAGGATTCCCGCTTTCCCGAAACATCTAGAACGTATCAGCAGATTCTTTCAGATTTTGGGAATCTTCCAGCAGGTTCCTGAACCCTTTTTTTTCCTTTTTCCGTTTCTTTTTCGTTTTTTCTTTTTCTTTGCTGTTTTCCTTCTTTTACCTCCTACTTCTATTCCTTTTCTATTCTTTTATAATTATCTGTTCTCTTTCTTTTTGAACAAAGGTTCAGACATTAGATCAATGTTCAACCTTCTAAAATTTTGTTCACATATTGGAAAAATGATCATATTTTAAAATTTTGTTCAGCAATTGCAAAGAAGTTTAGAATTTGAAAAGTTATTTGCTTTATGCTAGAAATGATTGAAAATTCAAAAGAATTTAGAACTTCAAATTTTTAAAAAATGTACATATTTTTAATATTTTTGAAAAATATGATTTTTTGGGGAATTTTAAAAAAATGTTCCCCTTTCCAAATTTGTTCGCACATTCAAAAGATGTTCTTGCTTCCTAAATTTATTCATAAATTCAAAAATGTTGGTGTTTTGGAAAAAATGTTCGTGGTTTCAATTTTGTTCCTTTTTTAAAAAATCGCATTTTCAAAAAATTGTTGGCAATTTCGAAAAATGTTCTTGATTTCATTCTTTTTCTTTTGTAAATTTTGTTTAGGTCCCAAAAAATGTTTATGTTTTCAGAAATTGTTCCTGTTTTCAATATCTTTTCACAAATTAGAAGAATATTTTTCATATTTCCTAAAATATTTGCGCTTTGAAAAGTTATGTATTTTTTTAATTTTTGGTTTTAAATTATGTTTTTGTTTTTAAAAAATGACCGCATATTCAAAAATTTGTTCGCAAATTTTTAAAATGTTCTCTTTTTCTTTTTAATTTTCATTTTTTGAGATTCAAAAAATGTTCTATTTTTTCAAAAAAAATTCACAACTCTGAAAGTGTGCACATTTTTTCAAATATTGTTCACAGTTTAAAATATTGTGCCTGCTTTCAAATGTTGTTCCTCTTTTATTTCCAAAAACTGTTTGTGCTTTTGGAAAATTGTTCCCGTTATCAAATTTTTGTTCTCATATTTCTATAAATGTTCGGGTTTTTGGCAAGTGTTCAGGAATTTTAAAAACAAATGTGTCGAAAAATGTTCACGTCATTTTTTTTGAAATTTTACAATATGTCTCATTTGTTAAAAAAAATCATAATTTCGATGGAAAGTTTGAAAAAATTCAAAAAACTATCCGGATTCTTCGTCGGTATTAGTTCTTATACTAGCACACTTCACATTTAGCACAGACGTTTAGTTCTACTGGTTAGCTCCTTTGCTACGCAACATGGAGGGTCTGAGGTCGAATTCTTGCAGGCTTGCCTTTTTTCTTGGGAAAACCTTAGTTTTGCCACTCTAGTTTTTGCTAATTTTGTTTATGCCACTCTAAAATTTGACATCTCATTTTTGCCACTTTTAATTTTTGACAATATATCATAAATGCCATTCTGTTACACTTCCGTGAGTTGACCGTTTCTTCTATCCAGTTGACCCGGAAAAAATCTATCAGTATTTACAAAAATGACATAAGTTGCCCCTACTAACTTGTGGGGCCACTTTGGAAGTCACCCGGACCCTAATCTGTACACACACCCATCCAGCCGTCCTAGCTCCTAGCCGCACCACACAACCGCATACAGTCACCGCCGCCAACTCTGGCCGCCGTGTTGCCACCTCCGGTCGTGTCCCCGCGCGCCACCGCAGCCAGCCGCCTCCATGCTGGCGCTCGGCGCCGGCATGGAGGAGGCACGGTAGTGACTCTCGCGAAAGCACAACCGTGCCTCTTGCGGAAGCAATACCGTGACTCTCGCGAAAGAAAAAAAATTAAAAAACGGGTTTTTTCCGTTTTCGAGGAGGCACGGCCGTGACTCTCGCGAAAGCACAACCGTGCCTCTCGCGGAAGCAAAATCGTGACTCTCACGAAAGAAAAAAAAATAGAAAACGTGTTTTTTTTCGTTTCCTAGAGGCACGGCCATGACTCGCGAAAACACAACCATGCCTCTCGCGGAAGCAAAACCGTGACTCTCGCGAAAGGAAAAAAAAAGAAGAAAACGCATTTTTTTTCGTTTCCGAGAGGCACGGCCGTGACTCTCGCGAAACCACAACCGTGCCTCTCGCGGAAGCAAAGCCGTGACTCTCGCGAAAGGAAAAAAATGTGTTTTTTTGCGCAATTTTTTTTCGAAATTTGTTTTTTGATCGAAAAGCTAGGGAAGACCGGTGGAAAACCAAAACGTCAAAAAACACGGGAAAAATCGTTTAAAAAGCCGAAAACGCGTGCGAAAAAATAAAAAAACAAAATCCGGAGGGAACGCCCAGAGTGCGACACGTGGCGAATATGTGAGAACGCGTCAAGTGGCGCTGATCGTTGCGAGGCTCCCAAAGAAGCGTTCGTTAATTAGTTTTTTTAGCGTTCGTTAATTAGTTGCTCTCACCTCTCAGCCCTCCCATTTCTAAAAAAATAACCCTCTCAGCCCTCTCAACCAGCCGACATCCACACATAGTGGGCTGTCCGCCCCACGCGAATAGTTTTTTCGCTCCCAATTTAAAGTTCGAAGAAGAATTGAGCAAGCTAGTGTGCTCCCCGATATCTTGGATGTAACTAGTGGACATGATTTCTAACAATGTATCATAAATGTCATTCTGTTACACTTCCGTGAGTTGACAGACCCGGAAAAATTCTGTCAATATTTGCAAAAATGATATAAGTTGCCCCTACTAACTTGTGGAGCCACTTTGGAAGTGATCCAGACCCTAATCTGTACACACACCCGTCGAGCCGTCCTAGCTCCTAGCCGCACCACACACCCACATCCAGTCACCGCCGCCAACTCCGGCCGCAGTGTTGCCACCTCCGGTCATGTCCCAGCGCGCCACCGCAGCCAGCCGCCTCCATACCGGCGCTCGGCGCTCCACCCCTGTCGTCCGGCGCGGTCCCTGCCGGAGCTGCCGCCTAGTCGCGCGTGAGGCCTGGCCGCCGCCTAGTCGCGCGTGAGGCCTGGCCGCCGCCTGTGCTCCTCGTGGAGGAGCTCGCCTTCGAGGCCTATCTCCTCGCTCCGCGCCGCTCCCCTCGTTCTGAAGCGCAGGCAACGACCCACCTGTTGGAAGTATGCCCTAGAGGCAATAATAAAAGTGTTATTATTATATTTCTTTGTTCATGATGATTGTCTTTTATTCATGCTATAACTGTATTATCCGGAAATCGTGATACACGTGTGAATACATAGACCATAACATGTCCCTAGTGAGCCTCTAGTTGACTAGCTCGTTGGTCAACAGATAGTCATGGTTTCCTGACTATGGACATTGGATGTCATTGACAACGGGATCACATCATTAGGAGAATGATGTGATGGACAAGACCCAATCCTAAGCATAGCACAAGATCGTGTAGTTCGTTTTGCTAGAGCTTTTCCAATGTCAAGTATCTCTTCCTTAGACCATGAGATCGTGTAACTCCGGATACCGTAAGAGTGCTTTGGGTGTACCAAACGTCACTGGCGTAATCGGGTGACTATAAAGGTGCACTACTGGTATCTCCGAAAGTGTCATTGGGTTGACACGGATCGAGATGGGATTTGTCACTCCGCATGACGGAGAGGTATCTCTGGGCCCACTCGGTAATGCATCATCATAATGAGCTCAAAGTGACTAAGTGGTTAGTCACGGGATCATGCATTATGGTACGAGTAAAGTGACTTGCGTAACGAGACTGAACAAGGTATTGGGATACCGACGATCGAGTCTCGGGCAAGTAACGCACCGATTGACAAAGGGAATTGTATACGGGTTTGATTGAATCCTCGACATCGTGGTTCATCCGATGAGATCATCGAGGAGTATGTGGGAGCCAACATGGGTATCCAGATCCGCTGTTGGTTATTGACGGAGAGGCATCTCGGTCATGTTCGCATATCTCCGAACCCGTAGGGTCTACACATAAGGTTCGGTGGCGCTAGGGTTGTAGAGATATTAGTATGCAGTAACCCGAAAGTTGTTCGAGTCCGGATGAGATCCCGGACGTCACGAGGAGTTCCGGAATGGTCCGGAGGTAAAGATTTATATATAGGAAGTCCAGTTTGCCACCGGAAAGTTTTGGGGTCACGGTATTGTCTGGGACCACGGAAGGGTCCCGGGGTCCACCGGTGGGGCCACCTATCCGGAGGGCCCCATGGGCTGAAGTGGTGTGGGAACCAGCCTGGTGGGCTGGTGCGCCCACCCAAGGGCCCAAGGCGCCTAGGGTTGAAACCCTAGGGACTGTGCCCCAGGGGCATGCCCCTGTTGGAAACCCTAGGGGCCGTTGCCCGAGGGGCATGCCCCTGGTTGGAAACCCTAAGGGGCCGTTGCCCAGGGCCGCCGCCCCCCTCTAGATGGGATCTCCAAGGGGCATCGCCCCTAGCCCCTATATATAGTGGAGGGAGGAAGGGCAGCCACACCCGCATCTTGGCACCTCCTTCCCCTTGCTACAACTCCTCCTCCCGCAGACGCTTGGCGAAGCCTGCCGGATCCTGCTGCATCCACCACCACGCCGTCGGTTGCTGGATCTTCATCAACCTCTCCTTTCCCTTGCTGGATCAAGAAGGAGGAGGCGCCACGCTGACCGTCACGTGTGTTGAACGCGGAGGTGCCGTCCGTTCGGCGCTAGGATCTCCGGTGATTGGATCACGGCGTGTACAACTACCTCAACCCCGTTCTTTTGAGCGCTTCGCTCGCGATCTACAAAGTGGTATGTAGATGCATCTCCCATGACTCGTTGCTTAGATGAACTCATAGATGGATCTTGGTGAAACCGTAGGAAAAATTTTAATTTTCGCAGCGTTCCCCAACAAAGTGGCATCATGAGCTAGGTCTATCGTAGTTCTCTTTGCACGAGTAGAACACAATTTAGTTGTGGGCGTGGATCTTGTCAACTTACTTGCCGCTACTAATCTTATCTTGCTTCCGCGGTATTGTGGGATGAAGCGGCCCGGACCAACCTTACACGTACGCTTACGTGAGACCGGTTCCACCGACTAACATGCACTAGTTGCATAAGGTGGCTGGCGGGTGTCTGTCTCTCCTACTTTAGTTGGAGCGGATTCGATGAAAAGGGTCCTTATGAAGGGTAAACAGAAGTTGACAAGATCACGTTGTGGTTATTCGTAGGTAAGAAAACGTTCTTGCTAGAACCCAATTGCAGCCACGTAAAAGATGCAACAACAATTAGAGGACGTCTAACTTGTTTTTGCAGCAATTGACATGTGATGTGATATGGCCAAGTTGTGATGAATGATGAATGACATATTGTGATGTATGAGATCATGTTCTTGTAATAGGAATCACGACTTGCATGTCGATGAGTATGACAACCGGCAGGAGCCATAGGAGTTGTCTTTATTTTTGTATGACCTGCGTGTCATTCAAGAACGCCATGTAATTTACTTTACTTTATTGCTAAACGCGTTAGCCATAGAAGTAGAAGTAGTCGTTGGCGTGACAACTTCATGGAGGCACAATGATGGAGATCATGATGATGGAGATCATGGTGTCATGCGGTGACAAGATGATCATGGAGCCCCGAAGATGGAGATCAATGGAGTTTTATGATATTGGCCATATCATGTCACTACTATATAATTGCATGTGATGTTTATTATGTTTATACATCTTGTTTACTTAGAACGACGGTAGTAAATAAGATGATCCCTTACAGCAATTTCAAGAAGTGTTCTCCCCTAACTGTGCACCGTTGCTAAAGTTCGTCGCTTCTAAGCACCACGTGATGATCGGGTGTGATGGATTCTTACGTTCACATACAACGGGTGTAAGACAGATTTACACACGCAAAACACTTAGGGTTAACTTGACGAGCCTAGCATGTACAGACATGGCCTCGGAACATGGAGACCGAAAGGTCGAACACGAGTCGTATAGAAGATACGATCAACATGAGAATGTTCACCGACGATGACTAGTCCGTCTCACGTGATGATCGGATACGGCCTAGTCGACTCGGATCGTGTATCACTTAGATGACTAGAGGGATGTCTAATCTGAGTGGGAGTTCATTGTAATAATTTGATTAGATGAACTTAATTATCATGAACTTAGTCTAAAACTTTTGAATGATATGTCTTGTAGATCAAATGGCCAACGCTCATGTCAACTTGAACTTCAACGCGTTCCTAGAAAACCAAGCTGAAAGATGACGGCAGCAACTATACGGACTGGGTCCGAACTTGAGATCATCCTCATAGCTGCCAGAAACAATATGTCCTAGAAGGACCGCTAGGTGACGCTCCGTCGCAGAACCAAGACATTATGAATGCTTGGCAGTCTCGTCTTGATGATTACTCCCTCGTTCGATGCGGCATGCTTTACAGACTTAGAACCGGGCTCCAAAAGCGTTTTGAGCATCACGGAGCATATGAGATGTTCGAGGAGCTGAAACTTGTTTTCCAAGCTCACGCCGGGTCGAGAGATATGACATCTCCGACAAGTTCTACAGTTGTAAGATGGAGGAAAATAGTTTGTCGGTGAGCACATTCTCAAGATGTCAGGTTGCACAACCGTATGACCCAACTGAATATTAACCTCCCCGATGAGGCGGTCATTGACAGAATCCTCGATCGCTTCCACCAAGCTACAAGAGCTTTGTGATGAACTACAATATGCAGGGGATGGTAAAGACCATTCTGAAGTATTCTCTATGTGAAGTCACCGAGGTTGAAATCAAGAAAGAACATCAAGTGTTGATGGTCAATAAGACCACTAAGTTTAAGAAGGGCAAGGGCAAGAAGAACTTCAAGAAGGACGGCAAGGAGGTTGCCGCGCCCGTAAGCAAGTTGCCGGAAGAAGTCAAAGAATGGACCCAAGCACGAGACCGAGTGCTTTTATTGCAAGGGAAGGGTCCTCGAAGCGGAACTGCCCCAAATACTTAGCGGACAAGAAGGCCGGCAACACCAAAGGTATATTTGATATACATGTAATTGATGTGTACCTTACCAGTACTCGTAGTAACTCCCGGTATTTGATACGGTGCCGTTGCTCATATTTGTAACTCAGCGGGAGCTGCGGAATAAGCGGAGGCTGGCGAAGGGCGAGGTGACGATCGCGCGTCGGGAATGGTTCAGTCGATGTGATCGCCGTCGGCACGCTACCTCTTCATTTACCCACGGGATTAGTTATAAACCTTAATAATTGTTATTTGGTGCCAAGTTTGAGCATGAATATTGTATCTGGATCTCGTTAATGCGAGATGGCTACTCATTTAAATCCGAGAATAATGGTTGTTCTATTTATATGAGAGATATGTTTTATGGTCATGCTCCGATGGTCAATGGTTTATTCTTAATGAATCTCGAGCGTAGTATTACACATGTTCATAGCGTGAATACCAAAAGATGTAAAGTTGATAACGATAGTCCTACATACTTGTGGCACTGCCGCCTTGGTCACATTGGTGTCAAGCGCATGAAGAAGCTCCATGCTGATGGACTTTTGGAGTCTCTTGATTATGAATCATTTGACACATGCGAACCATGCCTCATGGGCAAGATGACCAAGACTCCATTCTCGGAACAATGGGCGAGCAACCAACTTGTTGGAAATCATACATACCGATGTGTGCGGTCCAATGAGCGTTGAGGCTCGCGGAGGATATCGTTATGTTCTCACTCTCACAGATGACTTGAGTAGATATGGGTATGTCTACTTGATGAAATACAAGTCTGAGACCTTTGAAAAGTTCAAGGAATTTCAGAATGAAGTAGAGAATCAACGTGACCGAAAGATAAAATTCTTACGATCGGATCGTGGAGGAGAATATTTAAGTCACGAATTTGGTACACACTTAAGAAAATGTGGAATCGTTTCACAACTAACGCCGCCTGGAACACCTCAGCGTAACGGTGTGTCCGAACGTCGAATCGCACTCTATTGGATATGGTGCGGTCTATGATGTCTCTTACTGATTTACCGCTATCATTTTGGGGATACGCTCTAGAGACAGCTACATTCACTTTAAATAGGGCACCGTCTAAGTCCGTTGAGGCGACACCGTATGAATTATGGTTTGGGAAGAAACCTAAGCTATCGTTTCTAAAAGTTTGGGGATGCGATGCTTATGTCAAGAAACTTCAACCTGAAAAGCTCGAACCCAAGTCGGAAAATGCGTCTTCATAGGATACCCTAAGGAAACCGTAGGGTATACCTTCTACTTAAGATCCGAGGGCAAGATCTTTGTTGCCAAGAACGGATCCTTTACGGAAAAGATTTTCTCTCGAAAGAAGTAAGTGGGAGGAAAGTAGAACTCGATGAAGTACTACCTCTTGAACAGGATAGTAGTGCAGCTCGGGAAAATGTTCTGTGATGCCTACACCAACCAAGAGGAAATTCATGATGATGATCAAGGTACTGCGGATCAAGTTGCTCTTGAACCGTGAGGTCCACTAGGACACGTTCCGCACTGCAGTGGTACGGCAACCCTGTCTTGGAAATCATGTTGTTAGACAACAATGAACCTTGAACTATGAAGAAGCGATGGCGGCCCAGATTCCAACAAATGGCTAGAAGCCATGAAGTCCGAGATAGAATCCATGTATGAAAACAAAGTGTGTACTTTGGTGACTTGCCCGATGATCGGCGAGCGATAGAAAACAAATGGATCTTTAAGAGGAAGACGGACGCGGATGGTAATGTCACCATCTATAAAGCTCGACTTGTCGCTAAGGGTTATCGGCAAGTTCAAGGGATTGACTACGATGAGACTTTCTCTCCGTAGCGAAGCTTAAGTCCGTCCGAATCATGTTAGCAATTGCCGCATACTATGATTATGAGATATGGCAGATGGACGTCAAAACAGCGTTCCTTAACGGATATCTTAAGGAAGAGCTGTATATGATGCAGCCGGAGGGTTTTGTCGATCCTAAGAACGCTAACAAAGTATGCAAGCTCAATGATCCATTTATGGGCTGGTGCAAGCATCTCGGAGTTGGAACATTCGCTTTGATGAGATGATCAAAGCGTTTGGGTTTATGAGACTTATGGAGAAGCCTGCGTTTACAAGAAAGTGAGTGGGAGCTCAGTAGCATTTCTCATATTATATGTAGATGTCATACTTGATGGGAAATGATACAGAATTCTTGGACAGCATTAAGGCCTACTTGAATAAGTGTTTTCAATGAAGGACCTTGGAGAAGCTGCTTATATATTAGGCATCAAGATCTATAGAGATAGATCGAGGCGCCTCATAGGTCTTTCACAAAGCACATACCTTGATAAGATTTTGAAGAAGTTCAAAATGGATCAGTCCAAGAAGGGTTCTTGCCTGTATTGCAAGGTGTGAGATTGAGCTCAGCTCAATGCCCGACCACGGCAAAAGATAAAGAAGAGATGAGTGTCATCCCTATGCCTCGCCATAGGATCTATTATGTATGCCATGCTGTGTACTGGACCTGATGTAAACCTTGCCGTAAGTTTGGTAGGAAGGTACCAAAGTAATCCCGCAAGGAACACTGGACAGCGGTCAAGAATATCCTGAAGTACCGAAAAGGACAAAGGACATGTTTTCGTTTATGGAGGTGACGAAGAGCTCGTCAGTAGCAGGTTACGTCGGCGCTAGCTTCGACACAGATCTGATGACTCTAAGTCACAAACCGGATCGTGTATATGTTGAATGGTGGAGCGAAGCTGGTGCAGCTGCAAGCGAGCGTCGTGGCGGGATCTACATGTGAAGCGGAGTACATGGCAGCCTCGGAGGCAGCGCATGAAGCAATTTGGGTGCTGGAGTTCATCACCGACCTAGGAGTCATACCCAATGCGTCGGGGCCGATCAAACTCTTCGTGACAACACTGGAGCTATTGCACTTGCCAAGGAGCCAGGTTTCACAAGAAGACAGAGCACATCAAGCGTCGCTTCAACTCCATCCGTGAAAACGTTCAGGATGGAGACATAGAAATTTGCAAAGTACATACGGATCTGAATGTCGCAGATCCGTTGACTAAACCTCTCTCATGAGCAAAACATGATCAACACCGAACTCTATGGGTGTTCGATTCATCACAATGTAACTAGATTATTGACTCTAGTGCAAGTGGGAGACTGTTGGAAATATGCCCTAGAGGCAATAATAAAAGTGTTATTATTATATTTCTTTGTTCATGATGATTGTTTTTATTCATGCTATAAGCTGTATTATCCGGAAATCGTGATACGTGTGAATACATAGACCATAACATGTCCCTAGTGAGCCTCTAGTTGACTAGCTCGTTGGTCAACAGATAGTCATGGTTTCCTGACTATGGACATTGGATGTCATTGACAACGGGGTCACATCATTAGGAGAATGATGTGATGGACAAGACCCAATCCTAAGCATAGCACAAGATCGTGTAGTTCGTTTTGCTAGAGCTTTTCCAATGTCAAGTATCTCTTCCTTAGACCATGAGATCGTGTAACTCCGGATACCGTAAGAGTGCTTTGGGTGTACCAAAGCGTCTGGCGTGGCGGGTGACTATAAAGGTGCACTACGGTATCTCCGAAAGTGTCATTGGGTTGACACGGATCGAGACTGGGATTTGTCACTCCGTATGACGGAGAGGTATCTCTGGGCCCACTCGGTAATGCATCATCATAATGAGCTCAAAGTGACTAAGTGGTTAGTCACGGGATCATGCATTATGGTACGAGTAAAGTGACTTGCCGGTAACGAGACTGAACAAGGTATTGGGATACCGACGATCGAGTCTCGGGCAAGTAACGTACCGATTGACAAAGGGAATTGTATACGGGGTTTGATTGAATCCTCGACATCGTGGTTCATCCGATGAGATCATCGAGGAGTATGTAGGAGCCAACATGGGTATCCAGATCCGCTGTTGGTTATTGACCGGAGAGGCATCTCGGTCATGTTCGCATATCTCCGAACCCGTAGGGTCTACACACTTAAGGTTCGGTGGCGCTAGGGTTGTAGAGATATTAGTATGCAGTAACCCGAAAGTTGTTCGAGTCCGGATGAGATCCCGGACGTCACGAGGAGTTCGGAATGGTCCGGAGGTAAAGATTTATATATAGGAAGTCCAGTTTGACACCGGAAAGTTTTGGGGTCACGGTATTGTCTGGGACCACCGGAAGGGTCCGGGGGTCCACCGGTGGGGCCACCTATCCGGAGGGCCCCATGGGCTGAAGTGGTGTGGGAACCAGCCTGGTGGGCTGGTGCGCCCACCCAAGGGCCCAAGGCGCCTAGGGTTGGAAACCCTAGGGGACCGCTGCCCTCGAGGGGCATCGCGCCTGGTTGGAAACCCTAGGGGCCGTTGCCCCAGGGGCATGCGCCCCCCCTGGTTGGAAACCCTAAGGGGGCCGTTGCCCCGGGGGCCGCCCCCCCCTCTAGATGGGATCTCCAAGGGGGGCATGCGCCCCCCTAGCCCCTATATATAGTGGAGGGGAGGAAGGGCAGCCACACCCCGCATCTTGGCACCTCCCTTCCCCCTTGCTACAACTCCTCCTCCCGCAGACGCTTGGCGAAGCCCTGCCGGATCCCTGCTGCATCCACCACCACGCCGTCGTGCTGCTAGATCTTCATCAACCTCTCCTTTCCCCTTGCTGGATCAAGAAGGAGGAGACGTCACGCTGACCGTCGTGTGTTGAGCGGAGGTGCCGTCCGTTCGGCGCTAGGATCTCCGGTGATTGGATCACGGCGTGTACAACTACCTCAACCCCGTTCTTTTGAGCGCTTCGCTCGCGATCTACAAAGTGGTATGTAGATGCATCTCCATGACT
>JAHIAM010001636.1:0-63223 GCA_021605205.1 Aegilops longissima
GCTAAGTTGGGACACCCTGCGGTTTGAACTTTGAAAGCCGTGCCCGGTTATGTGGCAGATGGGAATTTGTTAATGTCGGTTGTAGAAAACCGAAGTCGATCTTAACTAAAATACACCAACCGCGTGTGTAACCGTGATGGTCTCTTCTCGTGGTCAAGGAAGTGAACCTGATGTTGGAGTTATGTCGGCGTAAGTAGGAGTTCGGGATCACTTCTTGATCATAGTTGTTCGACCGTGCTTTTGCCTTCTCTTCTCGCTCTCATTTCGTATGGTAGCCACCATATATGCTGATAAACTGCAGCTCCACCTCACTACCTGTCCTACCTTTAAGCTTAAATAGTCTTGATCTCGCGTGGTGTGAGATTGCTGAGTCCCGTGACTCACGGATACTTCAAACCAGTTTGCGGTGCCGTTGAACCGTGCGGTGGCGCATCAAGCTCAAGGAGGAGCTCGATGAAGATCTTTGTGCATTGTGTTGTCTCGTTTGGTGATCGGTAGTGGAGCCAGTTGGGACGATCCGGGATCTGTGTAGCATTTGGGGTAGTCTTCTTTTATTTTGGTTCCGTAGTGGGACCTTGATTGTATCTGTATGATGTAATGTTTTACTCATGTATTGTGTGAAGTGGCGATTGTAAGCCAACTATGTATCTCTTTCCTTATGTATTACATGGGTTGTGTGAAGATTACCTCATTTGCGACATTGCTTTCAATGCGGTTATGCCTCTAAGTCGTGCCCGACCGTGGGAATATAGCGCATCGAGGCGTTCAAGTTGGTAATCGAGCCTTCCCGACTTGAGCCCCCTACTTGATTGTTTCTTGGCGTTGTTGAGTCTAGAGCGGAAAATGTTTTGAGTCTTAGGATTATATATATCGGAGTAGGATTCTTTTTACTCCTCGGTCCTTAAATACGCTCTGGTGAGGTATCTGGCGTAGAGTTTGACTCTTCTCTTCTCAAATTTCACTAAAATTTTTTTAGGATCACGTGGGTATCTTGGAATCGTTCCGATGGTTTTGTGGCGAGAACATTGTTCTTGGTGCCTCGACATTTAGGGGTTGTGGCGGTGTCCGGGGAGTTGAGCTCCGGTGTTGTCGTCACAATTTTATCGTTGCAGTTCTGGAATACACGAGTTTTACGACATCGAAATCTCTTTTATGCGGTTGTTGGTGAGATAACCACTGATAGCCCGATCTTTGTGGCGAGTCGGGAATATTGCCATGACTTGTATAACGGATGTTTTTGAAGGTCGAGGTACCACGATTTCGAAGGTTTCTTGGTTATGTGTTGACGGATGGATCAATTTGGATCTAGGTATTGTTAGTTTGGGTGATATATATTTTGTGTCCCTATCCCCAACACAGATTGCATAACGAGAAAGTTTGGGAGTTTATAGGTGGAATTCAAGTAGCTCCTAGAATATCTTTCCTACGGATGCATGATATGGGATTGGGTAAATCTCTATCATATGTATTTATTCGGCTCATTCTTGAAGCCAATCCTTTGTTTTGTTTTATTTGTGGTATTGAGTTGCTTCAATGCCAAGTGTTGATTCCATACCTTTCCTAAATGGTGTTCTCATATTTCTATGTGAATACTAATCCTTCTTGATCCTTGAGCTTGTCATGTCAATTCTTTTCCAACCGTGCTTCTCTTCAAGTGGATTCGATCATTCCAACATTCATAAGATCAATTCTAAGTTTTTCTCGGTGGTGTTCATTTCATCCGACCTAAATTGTTTTGTTTTCCGCCCTCCACCCTTTTTCTTCAAGGACTCAGATTTCTTAATCTAGTATCCATTTTATTGAGTGAAGTCTCTTCATTCTTTTCTTTCAATGTTCTATCCGGTGATTTCTCATGAAGATGCTAAGGAAGCCTTAACCTTATCATTGTTCCATTCTAATTTTCTTCTCCGGTGGATTTAGTTCAAGATTTGGTGTTGATCTTATCCTTTTCCTATTTTCACAATGTTTTCCCATACGGTGCACCTCATAATCTTTTAGTTCTTGTTATTCTATTGTTCGGGTGTTGAAATTATCTCGGAAGATTAGTGTTTCCATCCTTAATCCGTTCAAGCTATTTCAAGATTGTTATCTCATTCAAGCCATTTAATTCTACGGTGCAATATCTATTTCAAGCAATTGTTCAGCGGTGGTTCTTTGAGTGGACCCTAACCCACGGTCTTTTCCGAGGATCTTACGACTCTTCTAATTTTTCGGAGTTATTCCCAAATTCATTGCGAGTTTGGCGTAGAATGATTTATCATCGGTCAAATGTCTTTCTCCAAGATCTTTCAAATTCTTTTCATTGTTGGTTCAACCTTCCTAATTTTCATTCGGAGTGCTTCAACAATTCATGGTGATGTTTCTCGTCGTCATTCTCGAATTTTGAAGGCGAAGAAGAGTTTCTCTTTAATCTTGCTCCATTCTCTTCAAGATTCATGGTTCTAGCCGTGTCATCCTCATAATTATTTTCGGTTGTGAGAATTCTTTTAACCCACCGGAGCATTTCGAGTCTTTTCAGTTTGATTCTTGAGCCCATCATCTCAATTATCCATTCAGCGTTCAACTCTTGTTTTCCAAATCTCACGGTGCATCGTCGAAATATCCTCTAATCAGTTCATGATCTCTTCGTTCTAATGTATCTAAAGTTTGTCAAGCATCTTTATTCGTTTTACAATTCTTCCGGTGAATTGTGCTTTTGAGTCGTTCATTCTCAATTCTTACGGTGGTTTGTTCAAGATTTCATTTCCTTTATTATCGTATCAATTCATTAGTTCTTCCGAATCCTACGGTGGTTTGTTGAAGACCTTCTCAAGTTTCGCCATATCTATCTTAATCCTTTCTCGAGAATAAGTAGTATGCCTAATCCATTGCTTGTCATCAATTTTATTGGTGAAGGATCAACATTATGTAATTCTTATTCTTGTTTCATCGAGTAAATTCAATTCCCTATTCGGAGGTTCACCAAAATTCTTGATTTCATTTATTCATTTTCTTTCCGGAGTCCCAAGTTTTCTCAGTTATATCATTTCAAAGCTTCATCTTATCCTGCAAGGCTTCACCTTGTATTGTCCTTCTCTTTCTTTTATCATCCTTTCGTTTACGGAGTTCTTCATGGAGCTCTACATGGTGCTTCCTCAAAGTTCTTTTCATTCTTCAATTGTTCATCAAGATTTCTCTCGGAGTTAAGATCCGTCAAGCTACTCTAAAATAAGCATGTTGTTCAACACATGTTTTGTTTGAGGACTTCAAGTATTCTTCTTCTTGCATTTGAAGTGCAATTTGTTCTACCTTATCATTTGAGGTGGTGTTATGTCATTCTCGACAATTTGAGTTCGTGTTTCATGATTCACATGTTGTCAAGGATGAGGTATTTTAAATCCATCAATCTCTTCATTGGAGTTGTTTTGGGCTATATTTCACCTAAAGCTTTCCCTAAGGATTGTTGCTATTTATGGTGCTTATAAATGACCCAAGCTTTTCATTTGTCCTCCGGTGATATAAGTTTTCTCGTCTCCTTGTTGATATCAATCCAATCATGTTTTTTCCGTTGGTGGCGAAACTCACCTCATAATATTGAGATGTGTTCCATAAGCCCACTACAAGCTTATTCATTTCGTTGTTGGTTTCCAACAACTCCGTTCAATTCTTCCTTGCAAGGTGCTTTCCAAACTCATTTGTGGTAGAAGTTGTCATTTTCTTCTCCATTCCTTTATTCCAATGATCTATCTTGATTTTTTCTTCGGAGGCATTGTGATGTTGCTCTCTTCAACCATCACCTCGTTTTGTAAAGATCATGTTCTTTTCTTGCATTGTCCATTTAACTTAGGAGTGTTGTGTCATCTCTTCAAGTTTTTTCATCTTATCAAGTTTTCCTTCTTCTTTTAGTCAGTCTGCCCAAATTTTATCGATCTTATTCTTCCTCTCTTATCTAGTTTTAACGAAGTGGTGTCAATATCTATGTTATCACTTAACCTCTTGTTTTAAATCGTATCCTTGTTTCTCTTTTCTAGCAGTGTTTCAACTTTCTTCATCTTCATTGTTTTCTTTCTTTCATTTTGTTCAACCTCTCAAGGTTCTTTGGTTTCACTCGTTTGTCAAAAGCAACTTTGTTTTACCTCTTCTTCTCCGCTTTTCTCCGGTGCCATCCTAGATCTGGGGCCGAGATCCTCTCGTAGTGGTGGAGTGTTGTGGCCTTCAAGACCGGAGCTTGATTGCCTTCAGGGTTTCGAGTTTTTGTCGTGTGTTTTGTTTTGTTTTGCATTTCATCATGTCATCTCTTGCATTGCATCATCTCATCATGCCATCATCTCATTAATTTTGAAACTCTTCTAAATAAATTGTATGGATTTTTGATCCATTTAAATCGAGGAATTCACATGGTGACTTCTCTTTATAACATACCCTCCGATATTAGGAGCTATTTAAAATATTCCTCGTTTGGAATCACCATAACACACTTGCAAAATTATTCCAATGCCCTTTCTACTTCAAGTTTGGTCCCAAACCTTGCCATTTATTCTATCATTTCCGGAGTTCACAAAAATCCTTGGATCATTTTGTTAAATTCCTCGCATTTTTGAGCTCGGAAAAATATCAGTGTCATCAAATCTTTTCCCCAACCCTCTCTTTCTTTTCTTCTCTTATCATTTTACGCTAAAGAAGATATATAAGAGAGAGAGAAAAGCCAGATCAACCCCTCATCAGCCCGGCCGGCCTCCTGGGCCTCCCAACTCCATGAGGCCGGCCTGGCCATTTCCCTCCCTCGGGCCCCAGCCTCCCAAGGCCCAAGGCCCATCCGGCGCCCTTTCTAACCCTAGGCGCAGGCCATCTCTCCCTCGTCCTCCCTTGGCCAGCTGCCCGATCCCATCTCCCCTCGTCCTCCTCTCGTTCCCCTTCTCCCATGTCCGAACCCGTCCTCCCATGATCCCCTCCTCTGCGTCCTCCATGGCGTCGCCTCGCGCCCGATCCCCTCGCTCCTCCCTCCAGCGCCGTCGCCTCCTGCCCGATCCACTCCTCGATCCCATCTCTCTCCCTCGACCCCTCCTTCTCCACAGGCGTCGCCATGAGAGAGCGAGCTCTCGCGCGTTGACCGCCGTCTCGCCGCCTCTCGTCCGGGATCCAGCCACCTCTCCGTCCCGTCGCCTCTCCACAGCGCCTGGTCTTCTCAAGCCGGCCCCTTCCTCTCCTCCTCCGTGGCGCCCCTTCTCGGCGCCCGGCGCCGAGCCCATCTCCTTCTCCTGCGGCCTCCTCCTCGTCCTCCCTCCACCCGTGAGCCCAGCCTGGCCCGCCTCCGGCCTCCTGCGTCCTGCTTGGCGACCCTCGCTGCTCCTCGGCCGTGCCCCTCCGGCCCCTCTGCAGCATCTTCAACTCGCGCCCCACCTCGGGAGGTCCTGCCCGCCGCCACGCCGCCCGTGGCCCGAGGAGGTGATGCATCCCAGCTGCCTCCGCTGCCTCCGAACCAGGGCCTTGAGGCGATTGCGGGATTTTGCCAAGTACCACAGCGCAGCGTCAAGTCCCTCGCCGTGACCATGAACATCTCACGGAGGTGTCGACTCTGAACCTGTGCGATGGCGATCATATGCGACTACCCGACTACCGAGGACATACGGCTCCGTCAGAGTTCGTCTACCGTGGATCGACAAGTACCCCTACGAAGCACTGATCGCCAAGTTCCGCTCGAGCGTGTACCACTACGTCGCGAGTTCCTCTACCGTCGACCGGAGACTACGAGCGCCAAGTCCTCTTGAACATCTCTGACGTGTACATCTACCGTCACGAAGACCGTTTGTGGATTTACGTCAAGTTCAGCAGTGAACCCGAAGCCCTCGGATTCGTCAAGTCCGTAGCTGCAAGTACCACTCCGAACCATGTCTGACGGGCCGTCGCGAAAACCCGTGAAGCGTGTACATGAGCGACTACCGTCGCGTGAACCACTACTTCCCTCTCGCCGAGAGCGACTACTTGTCTACTTCCTCTCGTAACTTTCGACCCTCCGTTTGAGCGCCGGAGGTATAACCCGTGGCGACCGCCGTGATCGAATCATCCTTGCGATGCCCCTCTTTGCCATGCCACCGTTCGTAGGAACCCGGTATCCGGGATCACCCACCATCTTGCATGACTTCGCTTCCGCTCCGCCCACTTTCTTTTGCCGATATCTCCGTGAGTTATCGGAACCGAAATATTGCCGTGGCACCCTTTTGGATTCGTTGCCGTGGCACCTTTCTTCCACGGTGACATAATGCTTCATATCATGCTCATGTCAGCGTTTTCATAATATTGCATAAACTTGCACATGTCATCCGCATCATGATAACAACCTTTAAATGCTTGTAATTGTTGTTTGCTTTAATTTGCTTAAATGCCATGCTAAAATGATTTATTTCATAACTTAATAACCGTAGCTCCATTTTAAATAATTTATATATGTAAATGGGGTAGAAAAATGCCTAGTTTAACATGGTAACATTACTTTGCATGTTTAACAACTCTAAAATATGCTTTAGGTCAGATCTGTTCCGAATCCATAATTTGCATATGGGGATTTTTCCGGAATTGTTGTTCGTTGTTTCGGCCTCATTTAAACTTGCCTAGATAGGTAGTTTCGTTTTGCTTCACCCTCTTTCCATGTTTAACAACATTTAATATTGTTGAGTACCTAATCAAGAGAACTAAATAATTGTTGTGGTGTTTTGTCAATATGCAACCCGTTGCATATTGAGCTCCACTAACTTGTAGTGTTGTTTGTGCATATTGCCATGCCATGCCTCATTTAAACGGACATGCATCATACTTGTTTGTGCATCATGCCATGTTTATGTGATGGTTGTTTACCATGTTGTTTGCTTCTTTCGGGTTGCTTCTCTCGTTAGCTTCGGTTTCGTTCCGGAGTTGTGAGGATTCTTTCGGCGTCGTCGTTTGTCTTCTTCATGGATTCGTTCTTCTTCCTTGCGGGATTTGGGCAAGATGACCATACCCTCGAAATCACTTCTATCTTTGCTTGCTAGTTTGCTCGCTCTTTTGCGATGCCTATGCTCTGATGCCTACCACTTGCTTATCATGCCTCCCATATTACCATGTCACCTCTAACCTTTTCACCCTTCCTAGCAAACCGTTGTTTGGCTATGTTACCGCTTTGCTCAGCCCTCTTATAGCGTTGTTAGTTGCGGTGAAGATGAAGTTTGTTCCTTGTTGGAACATGGAGATGTTGTTCCTTGTTGGAACATGTTTACTTGTTGGGATATCACAATATATCTTATTTAATTAACGCATCTATACACTTGGTAAAGGGTGGAAGGCTCGACCTTATGCCAGTGTTTTGTTCCACTCTTGCCGCCTAGTTTCCGTCATACGGTGTTATGTTCCCGGATTTTGCGTCCCTAACGGTCGGGTGATTTATGGGACCCCCGATTCGCTTTGAATAAGACTTTTCGGCAAGGCCCAACATTGGTTTTACCATTTGCCTCACCTATGCCCTTTTTCCCTTGGGTTTCCGGGCAGGGTCATCTTTATTTAGCCCCCGGGCGATTGCTCGCCAGTGTTGGTCGGCAGAGCAACTTCTTGAGGGCCACCTCGGGGCAACTCGAGGTTGGTTTTACTCGTAGCTTGACTTATCCGGTGTGCCACAGAGACCGAAGTGCGTGCGACTCCTATCGAGATTTGTCGGCACATCCAGGCGGCTTCTTGGTCTTGTTTTTATTGTGAAATGTCTTGTGGCAGGATTCGAGGCTGATCGGGTCTTCCGGGGAAGAATATCCTTCGTTGATCGCGAGAGCTTATCATGGGCTAAGTTAGGACACCCTGCAGGGTTTTGAACTTTCGAAAGCCGTGCCAGCGGTTATGTGGCGGATGGGAATTTGTTAATGTCGGTTGTAGAAAACCGAAGTCGATCTTAACTAAAATACACCAACGTGTGTGTAACGTGATGGTCTCTTCTCGGTGGTCCAGGAAGTGAACTGATGTTGGAGTTATGTCGGCGTAAGTAGGAGTTCAGGATCACTTCTTGATCATAGTTGTTCGACCGTGCTTTTGCCTTCTCTTCTCGCTCTCATTTGCGTATGGTAGCCACCATATATGCTGAGTAAACTTCTGCAGCTCCACCTCACTACCTGTCCTACCTTTAAGCTTAAATAGTCTTGATCTCATGGTGTGAGATTGCTGAGTCCCGTGACTCACAGATACTTCAAACCAGTTTGCGGTGCCGTTGAACCGTGCGGTGGCGCATCAAGCTCAAGGAGGAGCTCGATGAAGATCTTTGTGCATTGTGTTGTCTCGTTTGGTTGATCGATAGTGGAGCCAGTTGGGACGATCGGGGATCTGTGTAGCATTTGGGGTAGTCTTCTTTTATTTTGGTTCCGTAGTCGGACCTTGATTGTATCTGTATGATGTAATGTTTTACTCATGTATTGTGTGAAGTGGCGATTGTAAGCCAACTATGTATCTCTTTCCTTATGTATTACATGGGTTGTGTGAAGATTACCTCATTTGCGACATTGCTTTCAATGCGGTTATGCCTCTAAGTCGTGCTTGACCCGACACGTGGGAGATATAGCCGCATCGAGGCGTTCAATTACCTCCCTCGATGTGTTATTCAAGGCGGTGTAGCTCCTTCGTTTCTTTGTTGGTGGACTAGTTTCGTGAGTCACCGTACTATCAGAGGATCCGCTTTGGTAAGGCTAAGGTGGAATCAACACGTACACATCCAGTATCACACCCGATGTTTTCCTTCGCCCGATGGGCAGCCTTTCCTTCCCTGCACCTTACGACACGCTTGGTGATAGTGCCGCGGTCCTCGTGATAATCTGCCGAAGCACTCAGCGGTAGTACCGCTTGGGCTTCGGCCGTGTCATGATGGTTCGAACTACTACGCCTCAACTTCGAGACCGGTGTTTTTAGGTAGCCGGGTTTCACGGTACTAAGTCTGAAGAAGTAGTGGTAGTACGCTCCTACTCCAGGTGAGTACCTCTGGGGCCGGACCTGACCTCCTCGACGGCAGCGTACCGCTAGGTGGGAGCGGTAGTACCACTCTTAAGCGGTAGTACCGCCACCGCCCTAGCGATGATACCGCTCTGTGCGTGGTGTTCGATGGGGTAACGGTTGGATTGGTTCCCTCACTATATATAGGTGTCTTCTTCCCAAAGTTGACCCACCTCTTTCCCCAAAGCTCCATTGTTGCTCCAAGCTCCACTTTCGCCGATCTCTCTCCTAGCCAATCAAACTTGTTGATTTGCTCGGGATTGATTGAAGGCCCGATCTACACTTCCACCAAGAGAATTTGATTCCTCTCTTATCCTAGCGGATCTTGTTACTCTTGGGTGCTTGAGCACCCTAGGCGGTTGAGTCACCCGAAGCCATACTCCATTGTGGTGAAGCTTCGTGGTGTTGTTGGGAGCCTCAATTGTTGTGGAGATTGCCCCAACCTTGTTTGTAAAGGTCGATTCGCCGCCTTCAAGGGCACCAATAGTGGAATCACGACATCTCGCATTGTGTGAGGCGTAAGGAGAATCTGGTGGCCCTAGTGGCTTCTTGGGACCATTGTGCCTCCACACGCTCTAGCAGGCGTACTTCCCTTTAAAAGGAAGGAACTTGGTAACACATCCTCGTCTCCACCGGCTCCACTCTTGGTTATTCGTGCCTTTACTTTTGCAAGCTTCTTGTGTTTATATCCTTGCTTGCTCTTGTGTTAGTTGTCATTGCATCATATAGGTTGCTCACATAGTTGCACATCTAGACAACCTATATTATTGCAAAGTTTAAATTAGTAAAGAAAAGCTTAAAATTGTTGGTTGCCTATTCACCCCCTCTAGTCAACCATATCGATCCTTTCATCTGTCTCCAACTTCTCTCCTTTCCAAATCTTTAGTGAAACTCATGTATTAAAAATCCATGAGTGACCAACTCTTAAAGCATCTATAATTTTTTAAATGTTAATTTATAACAAATTCTAATAATATATGACCTAAATCAGAAATATCACTTATATGACATGTCGGCCTTGATGGGCGAAGGGTTTTAGTAGATAGAGGAGATTATGGGAGAGGTGGAGGTTTACTTTTTCTTGCGAGACAAAGCGTGCATAAGTGGAGCAACGTATAAACTGACCATCACCGCGAGACTCCTCTTTGAGAGACCATCAAAACTTGAACCCTGGTGGTCCTATAACCATCCAACTACAACGAGAGGTTGGTTTCATGGTCCCTCTTATGTCCCTATATTTTAAAACAATTTCTTATTTAACACCTTTAGATTTCATTTCCTTATTTGACATTGAAAATTATTTCTTCCCTATCTAACAGCGAGTCTAAATTTTATGTCCTTTATGACCACTTTCGTCCATTTTAAGCTTAAATGACTTGAAAAGGCCTTTTGCCCTCATATGATATGCGTGTGTGCGGGATAATAGCGCACACACAAACATCTGTGCGGATTAGTAGTACACATGCAGTACACACATGCAGCAGCAGCACACGCATGCAACACACACACAACAACACACACACGCAGCAGCACACACACACACACGCACGCACACACTGCAAACACGCAGCAACACACACACAAACATGCAGCATCGTAGCACACACGCACATGCGCACACACTCATCCAACAGCATGCACGCGCGCGCACAAACATATCACATGAGAGCGAAAGAGTCTTTTAGATGTCGTTTAGGCTCGAAATGGACAAAGTGTCATAAAGGACATAACATTTAGACTCGTTTTACATAGGAAAAAATCATTTATCGATGTCAAATAGGGTATGCAATTTAAACACAGTGTTGAATAAAGAATTCTCGCTATATTTTTCACCGCCTGTTCAATCTTTTTTTTGAGACGAAACAGCGCTTTTAATTCAATCAAACAAAGTTTGTGGGATACAAAGGTTACTAGGAGGATTGGAGAGCCACAAATGACGTCCCACATCAAGCTAGTAGCCATTTTAGCAATAGTATGAGCCTCAAGATTGTGCTCGCGCTGCTCGTGGCATATTTCACATGCCAAAAAGGGATCTACGAGTTAATCTCCTTCACTATCATACAACACTCACCACGCTGCTCTGTCTCCTTACGCTCATGTATGACTCTCAGACAGCCGGTAGCGATATGGATCTTGCGAAGTGCCAAATCCTCACCTAGAGCTTGAGCTTCTCGACACGCAAACGCTTCCAAAGTTTACAGGCTCCGTCAAACCTTCAAAAACAACCGCAGAAGCCCCAGGTAATTTCCATGTTCATCCCTACACACAACTCCATGGCTCCTTTGTTTGTATTTTTTGCCACTGCTGCATCAGCGTTAAGCTTTGCATGTCCCACGAGCGGTGGCTTCCATGCTGAGGAGCTCGAATGGTAGCTGAACAATAACTTCTACTTTGCCCCTCTGACTTCCTTGCACCTCATCCAAATACCTACTAATAAAGAGATGTGTGGACAATGGGCTTTGGAATTCTTGCTCATGGATCGCCCTGCGTCGAGCTCACCATAGTGCCCATAATGTCACTAGAACCTCCACAAACTGATCCTCCTTCAACGTTTTGGTAGGTTAAACATCCATAATTTCGCATTCAGAGTTTCATCTCCCACCAAAGGGATGATACATCATCCTCACGGAGCGACCATACTGACTTGGCCATGTTGCAGTCCAGCAGTGCATGGCGCCACGAGTCCTCCGCTGCGCCACAAATAATGCATGTCGCCGATGTAGCCATTTGACGCCTCGCCCGCTCCTCCCCAGTGGGCAGGGACGATCGAGCTAACCGCCAGGCGAACAATCGAATTTTCAGCGGAACCTGTACTGACCAAAGCTTCTTCCACGACTTCTCTTCTTGTTCTGTGTTTGATGCCTCAGCCTCGCAATTGAGCCAAGCTTCTCGGCGCTTTTCGTTTCTACCACAAGCTTATAAGCTGATCGTACTGAGAAAGAGCCCGATCGTTCGTAGTGCCAAGCCCAAAGTCTGGCTGCAGTACGTAACTAATTGGAATTTTCTTGACCGCCTCAACGTCCATAGGCAACATCTGATGCTGCAGTACTGTCATGTTCCAGCTCCTCGTGGCTGGGCATATGAGGTCTGAAACTACTTCCACTGGAACATCAGAAATAGGACAAATGAGACGCAAGTGATAGTCCCTTGGGATCAATTTTCATTCCACACACTCGTTGAGAGTCCATCCCCTATTCGCCGTATAAGGCCAACCTTGAGGATGCCGCGGCCTTCACGAATTGATCTCCATACATGTGATGGGCGGCTCCCCACCTTGACTGAAAGAATATCCAAGGACGGAAAGTAAACTGCCTTTAAAATTCGAGCACTCAAGGAGTCTGGTTCCTGAAGGATTCTCCAGGCCTGTTTTGCTAACAGGGCTAGGTTAAATATTTCCAAATCTCTGAAGCCAAGACCCCCTTTATATTTCGGCATTGTCATATCATCCCATGCCACCCATGCCGTCTTTCTTTCACCTGACTTACTTCCCCACCAGAACTTGCGGATAATAGGCGTCAAGTGCTGACAAAGTCCCGTGGTAATTTGAATATTGCCATCGAGTAGGTGGGAATTGCTTGCACAACTAATTTTATGAGCACTTCTTTCCCACTCCCCGCTAAAGTTTTCTCGATCCATCCTTGCACCCTCTTCCATATACGGTCTTTTAGATAGCTAAAAACACCATTTTTGGAGCGCCCCATATCCGTAGGTAGCCCCAAATATTTTTCATTGAATGTCTCATTATGCACCTCCAGAATTCCCTTGATCTCATTCCTTGCTGATTCGGGCAGCCCTTACCAAAATACACCGTTGACTTGTCAACATTTATACGCTGTCCAGATGCTCCATAATACCTATCCAGGACAGACTTGAGGCGCCTCCACCTCATCATTCTTAGCTTTGCAAAAAGTATACAATCATCAGCAAATAAAGATGATGGACCGTTGGGGCTTGAGGTGCAATTGTTATCCCTTGAAGCACTCCCTCATTGCTGGCATGCTTGATCAAGGCCTTCACCTGCCAGCAGAAACAGATAGGGAGAAATAGGATCCCCTGCCTTATTCCCTTGATGGGATAAATTCTCTTGTTCGATTGCCATTGAAAAGCAAAGAGAATGAAACAGACCGAACTCCTCTCATAACTGCACTCACAAAGGAGTCACACAAACCAATTTTCGCATGATTGCCTCCAGATATACCCATTCCAACCTGTCATAAGCCTTTTGCATGTCTACTTTAATGGCACAATGAGAGTTCTTCTTACTCCTATCATTCTTCATATAGTGTAACCACTCATAAGCTGCGATGACATTATCAGTGGACGAGCCTCCCGGGCACTAACGCTGATTATTCTTGGAAATAATCTCAGGGAGAATCTGCTTTAGGCGGTTGCAAGTACCTTTGATGCGATCTTGAAAATCACATTGCACAAGCTAATAGGTGAAACTGAGTCAGAGAAGTAGGGTTTTGTACCTTAGGGATAATAACGATGAACGTTTTGTTAATCTCCTCTGGTGACTCTTCTCCCTTCAAAATCCGGATTACAATCCTAGTAACCTCCTCACCACACAAACGCCAATGCTTCTGGAAAAAGTGTGCCGGGAAACCATCGGGCCCCGGTGATTTTGTTGGAAACATTTGGAATAGGGCCGTTTTAACCTCTGATTCCGTGTAGGGGGAATTTAGCCTCTCATTCATAGAATCAGTAACTTTACAGGGTACATGAGATAACACCTCTTCTATTCCAACTACCCCTCGGACGCATACAAGTGTTGATAAAAAATTATCGACATGTTCTCCAGTTCAGCTTGATCCTCGCATACAGACCCATCCTCACGCACAAGACGCATTATTCTGTTTTTCTTCTTCCTCATAGATGCTTTCTGCTGAAAAAATTTTGTGTTGCGGTCCCCCTCGAGCAGCCATTGCACTCGAGCTCTCTGTCGCCACATAGTTTCTTCCCTAAAACGCAGCTCAATCATACGCTGCTCTACCTTCAGTTCCTCATAACTTGGTCCCACTCTGCCAACGATGGCTCTCAGCTCTACTAGCCTCTTGCGAAGCTTCCTCAGTTCGTGCCTGACCGCCCCAAACGTGGTCGTACCCCAGCTAAGAAGGTGGTCGCCACCTCCCTTAGTTTTCTGACAATTCCGAAACTGAACCTGCCTGGGTCTTGGACCACGCCTCTTCAAGCAGGGCAATAATTCATCATGTCGTCCCCACATTGTTTCGTACCGAAACGGCCGGTTCACTGCGATCCGCTGGTTATGCGCCTCCATGTGGTTCATCAACAGCAACGGCGTGTGATCTGATTTGACTGCGCTAAGATGTCTCACTGTTGCCATTGGAAACATGGCGCACCAGTCAGCTGTTGCCAGCGCCCGATCTAGGCGAACTCTGCAATACTCACCATTATTCACTTTCCGCTCAAAAGTCCAGTCTAGTCAATGTATCCCAAGTCACATAATTGGCATACATCTACTGCTTCATGAAACAGGTTGATTTGAGCCATATCTCTCTGGTTTGGCCCGAATGTTCTTCCACTCTGAGCACCTCATTGAAATCACCAATACAGAGCCATGGTAGGTCACAATCTGCCTTCAAAATCTCATCATGTCCCATGTCTTATATCTCAAACTCCGATTTGCTTCCCCATACCAGCATGTCCATCTCCATGGCTCCTTTCCTTCTTCTTTGACTTCCATGTCTATGTGGTACTCTGAAAAATTTCTCAACTCAAGCATCAAAGGTTTCTTCAATACACGCATAGACCCCACTTCTCCCGCTACCTACTACTCCATAGGCTGAATCATAACCAAAGTACTTGCAATCCTTCCACGCGATATTTTGCGATTTGTGTTTCCACCACGCACAAGATCGCCGGCGCACATTCGCGCCAGATCGCGCAACTCGTGAACCGTCGCAGGGTCGCCCAGCCCACGACAGTTCAACACAAGGTCGACATTAGGCCCGGCGGTCCTCCACCGAGGAGGCCGCCAATGTTACCAATTATCAGTATCCGTTGGTGATGCCGACTCCCTGGGCTACAGGTTTCTTTGGTGATGCACCCTGCTCATATCTGCTCCAGAATCTTCAGTAAGCTGTCCTCTTCCTCCTCCTACAGTATGCAGCGCTGCAGCACCGTGATCAGGAGGCCTATTCCTTGAAGGATCAAACTTATTCATGTCTGCATGGTGCCCTTCGATTCAGGTTCAGTCTGAAGTTTCCTGACCGTGAAACCTCGCGCTTGTTCCTCGAAAACACTCCATCAAGTCGTTCCTCACAAAATTCCCCATACGCTGCAGGTGGTCGCCCTTGACAAGCACTCCCGACAGTTTCAAAGCAAACCGCTCCATACTTCAAATCTTGGCCCCAGTCCAAGGGAGATGGACTGCGAACAAGATCTATACCTGAGGCCGAGCCGCCGGATCACCCCGGCCAGGAAGCCCGGCCAGTTCAGGACGGCGAACGTTCGGCAGGGGAAAAAAAACTCAACGGCGGCCCAAGGCCCAAGGCAAAAATACGAAGGCCTGTTCAGTCCAGCAATTCCTCCCTCAGCAAAAATACGAAGGCCCAAGGCCCAAGGCCCAAGGCCCAAGGCCCAAGGCCCAAGGCCCAGTCCTTCATCGAAGTCCCGCAGCAAACCCTAGCTGCAACCCAAGTCCCTCCACAACGACGCCGTTCTAAACCCTCCCTTCTCCCACTTCTCCACCCCTCTCCTCGGCAAGAAAAGCCGCCGCCGCCGCCACAGCAGCCGCATCCGCATCCGCAGCAGGCGAGCGAGATGGTAAGATCCGGAAGCCTCCTTGGATCTAAATGCCGTTCATCACCAGCAGCTTCTTTTCTGATTGATTCGAGTCCGTAGTCTTATCCATGTGCATTTTGGATGGATTTTCAGGTGTTTGTGAAGAACCAGAAGACCAGGGCCTACTCCAAGCGGTTCCAAGTGAAGTTCAAGAGAAGGAGACGTAAGTTGAACCCCCTTCCCTCGGCGACTCTGTACTTGGCTTAGTCGATAGTGTTACTGATGGGCTGCCTTTCGTTTGCGCTTGTTTTCCAGAGGGAAAGACCGATTACAGGGCCAGGCTCAGGCTCACTAACCAAGACAAGAACAAGTACAACACGCCCAAGTACCGGTTTGTTGTGCGATTTGTATCCTTAGGTTGCTCATTGTCACGTTTTGCGCTGGTTAATCGTCTATTCATCTCCATTGTGATTATCTATGGCCATAGTTTTTAGTACTGGTAGATGGATATTGTATCTCTTAACAATAGTACCTTAGACCAACAAAGATGTCACTGCCCAAATTGTGTACGCCACCATTGCTGGTGATATCGTGATGGCTGCTGCCTATTCCATGAGCTTCCTCGGTATGGTCTTGAAGTTGGACTCACCAACTATGCTGCAGGTAGTAGATTTTCAAGTCAAAATGCATAATTTTATCTCGATGCATGCAGCCCTATTTATCCAGTTCAACTGATTCAATCCGTCATGTAGCATACTGCACTGGTCTGCTTTTGGCCCGCCGTGTGCTCAAGTACCGTGATTTGGATCAGGAATATGAGGACAATGTTGAGGTATAATTTGCTTTGAAATATTTATTTTCATACGAGCTTTCTCTGATGCTGTGTTTATTGAACACTTGTAATTCTGCTTATGAGTCCAGGCCACTGGGGAGGACTTCTCTGTTGAGCGGCTGATGAGAGGAGGCCTTTCCGTGCGCTCTTGGATGTCGGCCTTATAGGACCACTACTGGAAACCGTGTGTTTGGTGCCCTTAAGGTATGTGATCTTTTATGATATGATTGTATAACTGCAAGAAATTATGAATGGTTGGTTGCACTTAGTTTTGCCAGTACACATGTTTTGACTTCAATGTCTCAGGCATACAATTTGTGTCAGGTTATTTAGATTTAAGACTTTTGTCACTTTTACGTTCTGAGAGTTTATGTAGTTGTTCATTTTATTTGCTCAAGTTCCTACCTGATCTACAACATAACTATATGCTATTTAACTTCGTGAAACACTCATTCTTCTGACCTAGGATTAATCTATGCCCAGGTATAGGTTGACACATTATATGTCCATACTAAAATATTACTCCCTCTGTAACTTTTTATAAGACGTTTTTAGAGTCCATGGCAGTGTCAAAAAATGTTTTATATTAAGTTATGGAGATTGTACTGTTTGGTCCTCAGGATATAAACACCTTTTTTAACGGTCACTTGTTAATGATAAAAACCTTTTTGAACACTTCAATACTTGGTGCAACTCTGATTGCTGCATAACAGTTGTGTGATTCTGTTTGCTGCTGCAGGGAGCTTTGGATGGTGGTCTTGATATTCCGCTTTGTGACAAGAGATTTGCTGGCTTCAAGAAGGATAAGAAGCAGCTGGGCTGGTGAGATTCACCGCAAATACATCTATGAAGGTCATGTTGCTGACTACATGAAGGTGAGTTGGATCCATTGCCCTCGTGGTATTATAATGCCATTTCGTCATTCCCTAGGGCTATCATTGTTGTATGCATGAATTCTTTCTGGAAGATATATCTAGGCCAGATTCACCCATATAAAGTATCCTAAAGCAGCGTACTTTGTTCTTATTTCTGAAGCAGCTTACTGAATCTCGTTTTAACTTCTGCCCTACCCTTATTTCAGTCAATAGCTGATGAGGAATCTAAGAAGTACCAATCTCACTTCAGTGAGTACATCAAGAAGAGTATTGCGGCCGATGACATGGAAGCACTGTACAAGAAGGTTCATGCTACCATTCGTGCTGATCCTACCATGGCAAAGTCAACCAAGGAACCTCCAAAGACGCACAAGAGGTAGATATATCCTGCTGTTTATTAAAGTCAGATAACTGATTTCAGCACTTTAATTGGATTGCAAGTTAACGTGACTGTTTGCTGCAGGTACAATCCCAAGCTGACCTACGAGCAGAGGAAGGCCAGTCTCGTGGGCGGCTCAACGCCCTCAACTCATCTGCTGGTGCTGATGTCGATGAGAACGACGACGAATGGCGTAATCGACCCTAGGCCCCTATAGTGCTGTCTTCATGCTTCCAAATGAACTTGCTCCATGCATTAGAGTAGTATCGCGAGACATATGCACATTGTACCTGCCTTGGTTTTGAGTACCATGCTGGAGTTTCGAATTATCTTACATTATACAAGGTGCTGGCATTTTGACGTTGCTTCAGAGTTTGTTGATCTGGATCTCTGTTGGTTGTTGTTTATCAAGGTCTGGTTGCCGTGGATGTGATGTTCTGCTAAATGTTTTCCCTTTTCATTTATGTGCGTTTTGTTGGCTTATTAATGTTGAAAACATGCCTCTCGTTTAAACTGTAGATGTCCGTCACTAGTTGACTATTGCCCAGTTTCAGCTGCGGTTGGGAACTTGGGATCATTGGGTGTAATCCTATTTTGAACAGGGCGGGTCCTGTTTCGATCGCAGATTACAGGCATACTTGCTGATTCCCCCTGCGATGATAGAACCAGATTCCCCTGCCGGCATTAATCCAGAGGGCTGATGTTTTTTTGAAGCGGAGGCATAAGATTGCTTCATCTATTAAATAAGGAAAGAATTACAACACACCCACAATTTTGGCATGACAATTACTCTCCTAGAAAATATTCCTAATAGCCATCAAAGCTTGGCCTTCTCGGCGATGGCGGTGAGTTAGGATGGTCGGTGGCGCACTCTTGTGGTGGAACACTCGTGCATTTCTTTCATTCAAATGGCCCACGAGGCGAGCATGGTGAGGTAGGATGGTCGATGGCGCACTCTTGTGGTGGAACACCGTGCATTTCTTTCATTCCAAATGGCCACGAGGCGAGCATGGTGAGGAAGGCCATAGCTTGCTTGTTAGGGTTGCGGTCGTCGGTTCTTTTGTCCCACCCATTGGTAGGCGGAATCGTCCATGAGCCACTCGAGATGTATCCATGTCGCGAGACCTAGCTTCTCAATGAGTGACTTCCATAGCCGAATCGTGTGGCGGCACTTGAAGAAAAGGTGGGCCACGATTCTTGCTCCCTATTGCAAAGCTTGCAAAAGGCCACAATTAGCTCCAAGCGATCGGCGGTCAAATCCTATCTTGCAATGCCAACCAAGCAAAAACTTAACCTTTGGAGGTGCCCATGCCTTTCAAACCATGCGATCGGGGAGAGTCATGCCTAGGAATTGAGCCTTGTATGCGGTGGCGCCGTGTAGATCAATCGTTCGCATGTGTAAGGCATATTTCTCCTATGTGGTTTGGTGATTGATGGCGGTGCATTTACGGACAAATCGTGTCGTTGAGCATTTCGGATATCTCATGTCTAGGTACAAGGCGATTCGGTGCCCCTCGGAACCTACTCGAGCGGCGTTTCTCTACGTTTCTTTTCGGTGGATTTGAGTCGTAGGAAAGCCGTACTATTAAAGGGGTCCCCGAAAAGATTAGGGTGGAATCAACACGTACACATACATTCCTTTGCACCACCTTTCCCTTCGCCGATGGAGCACCATCCGTTTATCCTTGTCTCTGCGATATGAAGGCTGCCAAGTGCTCTGACTCTGATATGTGGCGTCTTGTAATCTTTGCTCAAGGGCGATAGTACCGCGAGGGCATCTTGGTAGTACCGCTCGGCGAACAGTAGTACCGCTGCCTCTAACCTGACGCGGCGCATGCGGATGTAAACGCGAGTAATTTTACTTCCACCCCTCGCAGTAGTACCGCTCTACTGTGACCAGTAATCTTAGTCTGATCTCACAATCCTAAACTCAGTGAGAGTAGTCACGGAAGTAATTTATTAAGTCTGTGCTTTTCGGTAGCCAGATGAAACCACCTTGTGGTAGTATCGCGGTAGCGGTAATACCGCTCCGTGGTTCTACCGCTCGTTATCATGTGCTGTGAGGCCTCGCTTGGTCACTACCACACAAGCGGTAGTACCGCACCATCGATGGTAGTACTGCGGCTGTGTGCATAATCTATGCCGCCCTGTGAGCTGAGTGAGGGTCTTCTTTCCCAAGAAGACCACCTCTTCCTTCCAAACTCCATTGTTGCTCAAACCTTCATTTTAGCCGATCTCTCTCTAGCCAATCAAACTTCTATATTTTACGAGGATTGGTTGAGAAGGCCCGATCTACACTTCCACCATGAGAATTTGATTCCCCACTAATCTCTTGCGGATCTTGTTACTCTTGGCTGTTTGAGCACCCTAGGGTCGAGGTCACCGTGAGCCATATTCCATTGTGGTGAAGCTTACGTGGTGTCGTTAGGAGCCTCAATTAAGTTTGGGAATAGCCCCAACCTTGTTTGTAAAGGTTCGGTCGCCGCCTCTAAGGGCACCAATAGTGGAATCACGGCATCTCGCATTGTGTGAGGCGTGAGAAGAATCTGATGGCCCTAGTGGCTCAGGGAGCATTGTGCCTCCCTGCTTGCTCCAGCGGAGGCGATACTTCCTCTCAAAGGGAAGGAATTTGTAACACATCCTAGTCTCCACCGCTCCACTCTTAGTTATCTCTTACCATTACTTGTGCAAGCTTAAATTGTGTTGTATCCCTTGCTTGCTTGTGTGCTTGTTGTTGTTGCATCATATGGGTTGCTCACCTAGTTGCATATCTGGACACCTATTTTGATGCTAAGTTTAATTTGGTAAAGAAAAGCTAAAATTGTTAGTTGCCTATTCACCCCTCTAGTCAACCATATCGATCCTTTCAATTGGTATCGAGCCTCATATGTTTGTTAAGGACTTTGCCGTCAAGAAAGAGTATGGTTGACACCACAGGCGAGGTGGAAGAGCACCCGGTGTGAGTCCGTCCTTTCTCTGACCGATGGGGATCCTCGGTCTCTCATGAGGAGTTTAGTGCGGGTTTGGACACATTGAAAACCTCCATGAAGACCGAGAAAGGCATGTTTAAGGATTTTCTTGATGGTCTTAAATTATCCACCACCAAGTTGGAAGTGGTTGAGCCGCTAACAAGGTGGCGGATGCTAACTCCAATAAGGGGAAGCTACTAGTGATCAAGTTCCTTTGCTTAGTGGTAGAAGTGGGAGTGGCATCTTTGCCCATGTTGAACCTCCAATCACTTATGGAGGACCGGTTCCCTCCACGCATATGAATCATGTTGGTCCTCCTCCTAAGCTTGTGAAAAATGAGGATTTTGCCTCTTGGGTGTATCGCTTTAAACGTCATTTAAATCATAGTTCTACTAATCTTTGGAGAATTATTGAGCAAGGTTTCTACCATACGACCCAAGCAACTTCACTCCTAGAGAAGCTGCGGATCATCAATTCAACGAGTCCGCTCTCTTCATTCTCCAAGAAGCCATCCCACCCAAAGATATTGCGCATCTCCGACCTTTCACCGTGGCCAAGGAAGCATGGCAACATGTTGTTTCCATTTACAAGGGAGCATAAGCATTCAACGCTCAAACTTTGAAGTGGTGCAAGATGAAGCCGATGAGTGCGCAATGATTGAAGATGAAGAACCTCGAGAGCTTTACCGAAGATTAACCACTCTCGCGGTCTCACTCCGAGACCATGGAACAGGATACATATGACAGTTGGATCAAGCAAGTTTCTCAAAGTCATGATGCCTTACCATAAGGCCATGTCTTCCATCATCCGTCAAAGCGGACTTCCGCCTTGTCATCAAGTGAAGTGTTGGATGAGTTTGTTGCAATGAGGATCTTGGACAAGACCGCCGAAACAATGCGGTGTTGCGGTTTCAACGATCAAAAAGCCCAACCTTGCTTTGAAGGCCAAGGCTAGTGTGGAAGAAGAGGGTGAAGAGGAAGAAGAGAGTGTTGCACGAAGATACCAAATATGCCTATCATGAGCACATGGCTCTCGCTTCACGACAATTTTGGAGCAAGAAGAACTCAAGGCCCAACTTCAACAAGAACAACTCAAGTGGCGCCAAGGGCAAGCAGCGTCTTGAGGACATGCTATAATTGTGGCAATGTGAGTCACTTTGTTGTGGATTGCCCGTCTGAGAAGAGGGAAGACAATGGTGGCAAGCTTATCCGAAAGACAAGGACAAGTCCTTCCCCAACAAGAACAACTTCACCAAGAAGACTCCTCCCAAGAGGTTGGTGGCACAAGAAGAGTACAATGAGGATGAGGTTGAAGGCGGTGAGGCGGTTGCCATGGCCTCCGTTGCCTTTGCAACAACTCCACGAGTGTCCCTCTTTGATTCACCAGCGAGAACATCACCATCAAGTGCCTCATGGCTAAAGCCACCAACAAGGTAACCCCCAACATCAAAACTACCATCACTACTAATCCTTCCTTGACGGAATTGCATTGATGAAAGTGAGGGGGAAGGAGGAGGAAAATGAATTTGAGTCTTTTATGAGTAAGCTCAAGGGTAAATCCAAGAATCGCCGTTGCTCTCTTGGAACAACTTTGGTGAAGCCAATGACATGATCGAGGCTCACGAAGAGACCATCTCTAAGATGGAAGGGCATAGTCATGACTATGCCGATGAGATTCGGATCTCTCTAATGCGCTAGAGGAAGAGCGTAGTCATCGTTTGGCTCTTGAGGTCTAGCGATGATCATGCTAAATTAAAGAAAGATCTTGATCATGCTCTTGTTGTCTCTTTGTGCTCAATTCGAGAGGCCAAACTTGAGGTTGACCATGCTAGACTCAAGGAGGAGTTTGATATACTTGACAAGGCTCACAAGGCCTTGAAGAGTGCTCATGCTAGCCTCAAAGTCTCATGTTCAACTCCAAGTGAAGCTAACCAAGAGAAAGCCACATTTCCTCATATGGTTTTAATTGATAATGCAAATGCTACTAACCGTGTTGTGAGCATGTGAATCTTGTGGAGGAGAATGCCAAGTTGAAGGACAACTTGGGAAAGGCCTTGTGTCTTGCATACAAGGTGAGAAGAACCTCAATGACCTTTTGAGCAATCAAAAGGAAGTTGTGAGAAAGGAGGGATTAGGTTTGCACCCAAGTCCAAGGAGAGAGAAGAAGAATGGCAAGACCAAACAAGCTCCTCCTCTCAAGCAAACATTTGTGAAGGAGGAGAGGTACTCCTAAGGAGAAGAAGAACAATCTGAGAAGGGTGGTGGTGTCAAGAAGGGCAATGCCACTCCTTCCAACAAAGCGGCGACTTTAGCCCTTCTTATGTGTTGTGGAGTGCTAGTGATGGGCATGTTTATGCCAAATTTGTTAGTTCTTCTTATGAGTACATTGAATGGTCTATTTAGGTTCCTAAGACCCTTGTTGCTAACATCAAAGGACCCATTACAAAATGGGTACCTAAAACCAAGTATTGATCTCTTGTAGGTGTTTGCTTCCGGTGGAGGATCATGGTTGCTCGATGAGTGGAGCCACAAATCATTATGACGAGAGCAAGGACTTGGTGGTGGACGTGCACAAAGTTTCATCTATGCCCACCAATAAAGAATGGGGTGATGCTTCATCTTCTAAGGTATTGGGTCTTGCTAAGGTTGTCATTTCTCATGATCTCACGATCGAAGAAGTCATGCATATTGAGTCCCTTCGTACAACTTACTTTCCGTTTGTCCACTTGCACTCATAGGCTTTGCCACTTTCTTTGATATTGATACAATGGCCCTCTTGTGGAGCAAGACTCTTAAAGTAGCCTTTGTTGGGAATGTCGAGACCGGTCTTTATGTGATTAACTTTTTAGGCGACCCACTAAGACCACGACATGCCTAATGGCTAAAGGCTTGTGGCAGGATGGCTTTGGCATCGTACGTTTAATACGATCAATATGAGATCTTTGCAAAGTCTTCTAAAGAGTGGGACCATGTCAGTGGACTAACAAATGTTAGTTTTGCCAAAGATCGTGCTTAGGTGCTTGTATCGAAGAAAGCTACATGAGAAGGCTCACCCACCCACGACTATCATCTACTCAAAGAGGCCCTTGGAGCTCCTTCACATGGATCTCTTTGGGTCTCCATCCTTTGACAGTCTTGGGGTAAAAGAAAGTAGCTTGGTGATTGTGGATGATTATTCAAGATACACTTGGGTATATTTCTTAAAGAGGAAGAGTGAGACCCAACAAACCGTCATCGACTTTGCAAATGAAGCTCAACGTCAACACAATGCAAAGATCTTGGCGATAAGAAGTGACAAGCACCGAGTTCAAGAACTACACCTTGGATGAGTTTCTTAGTGATGAGGATCAAGCATCAATATTCGCACCTTACACCCTCAACAAAATGGTGTAGGCGGAGAGGAGGACCGGACTTTGATGGACACGACAAGAACCATGATAGGCGGAGTTCAAGTCTCCATACAACTTTTGGGCGAAGCCATCAACACGCTTGTCATGCATCAATCGGCTCTATCTCCGCAAAAGCTCGAACAAGACTCCATATGAGATACTCACCGCAGCAAGCCCAACCTCAAGACTTTCGGTGTTTGGGTGTAAGTGTTTCATTCTCCAAGAAAGGTGTTCGTTTGTCTAAATTTGAGGCTAGAGCTCATGAGGGCATATTTGTTGGTTATGCTACAAACTCCCATGCTTACCATGTCCTCAACAAGTCCACGGACACATTGAGGAGGCGTGTAATGTGGAGTTTGATGAGAATAACGGCTCCACAGCGACCGGCCGAATGGATCAAGTCTACGTGCTCGGTTGTGATCCTGGATCGATAATCTTGACACCACCATGCTTGAGAAGGATTTATATGAGGTAGCAATCACACACTTATTACATCGTTTGTCGAGAAGAGGACTTATTACAATAAATATGGCTTAAGGCCATCTAATAACGATAACAGCGGAAGACTTGGAAGATAAGTGGGTCCATCAACTCCGGTAGCATCCTTGAGTATAGAACCACGACCTAAAGCACCTTACAAGTCGTCTGAAAAGTCGCAACATGAAAGTTGCAGCCAGCAGGTTAGCATCGATGAAGATCTTTGTGCATTGTGTTGTCTCGTTTGGTGATCGATAGTGGAGCCCAGTTGGGATCGAGGGATCTATGTAGCATTTGGGGTAGTCTTCTTTTATTTTGGTTCCGTAGTCGGACCTTGATTGTATCTGTATGATGTAATGTTTTACTCATGTATTGTGTGAAGTGGCGATTGTAAGCCAACTATGTATCTCTTTCCCTTATGTATTACATGGGTTGTGTGAAGATTACCTCATTTGCGACATTGCTTTCAATGCGGTTATGCCTCTAAGTCGTGCCCGACACGTGGGAGATATAGCGCATCGAGGCGTTCAATTACCTCCCTCGATGTGTTATTCAAGGCGGTGTAGCTCCTTCGTTTCTTTGTTGGTGGACTAGTTTCGTCGGAGTCACCGTACTATCAAGGATCCGCTTTGGTAAGGCTGAAGTGGAATCAACACGTACACATCCGTATCACACCGATGTTTTCCTTCCGCTTGATGGAGCAGCCTTTCCTTCCCCATGCCCTTACGGCCTGCCCGGTGGTAGTACCGCGGTCCTCGTGATAGTCTGCCGAAGCACTCAGCGGTAGTACCGCTTGTGGGCTTCGGCCGTATACCGCAGTGGTTCAACTACTACGCCTCAACTTCGAGACCGTGTTTTTAGTAGCCGGGTTTTACGGTACTAAGTCTTGAAGTAGTGGCGGTAGTACCCTCCGGTAGTACCGCCTGAAGGCTGAGACCCTGACCTCCTCGTCGACACAGCGAACACCGCTAGGTGGGGAATGAAAAGAAACTTGGAAGATAAGTGAGTCCATCAACTCGGTAGCATCCTTGAGTATAGAACCGACCTAACCTAAAGCACCTTACAAGTAAATGCGAAATACGCAACATGAAAGTTGCAGCCCGAAACGGGTTAGCACATGGAATATCTGGCAATGTAAACACATAGAGAATAATGAATGATAAGCTTTGTACTACATGCATATGTGGCTGGTGGAAAAAGCTCTCTGAAGGCAGCTTTGCATAAAGCCATTTTTCCTATCTTGAGGAATAAATTTGTTTAACTATCATGGTGGTTGTTAAACATTGAGAATAGTTAATGAGATCCTCAATCCCAATTAAAAGTACTCATTAAAAACCCAAAATATTAATTAGAGTAACATGTTGAGATTCACATGATATTCAAGTACTAGATACTCAAGATGTCCATAGCATGGGACACTGCTTAATCATGATTAGTTTATACACTCTGCGAGAGTTTTATGACTTTTCCCCACAAAGACTCCGATCGCCTCTCGTTTGTTTTCGCACTTTTACATGGTGTTTGAGAGACGGATGACCGAGACATAGCCTTCGTAAGCGCTTAGCACCTTACGATGGGTGGACGGGTACACCTACATCCCATACATCTCGCTAGTCCACCACTATAAGAGTTCGCACGACTTAGTCGACTATGCGAGAGCCCATAATGGCTTGTGGCTGCAACGTAAGTTACTAGTATGAATTATCTTATGATCCCTTTGAGCCCGGGTGGCGGTCAGAAGAAATCTGAGGCAAGTCTCATAGAAAACAGGTGCCTCAATCCACCCAGATGTGTATTTAAGTTGCCACCTTAGATAAACCATTAATTTAACAATCTCACATCTCGGCTATGGATATCACTCACCCAATCCACGCCTACTAGCATAGCATGGCATAATAAGCAAACGTATAAGTAACTCCCAAAGGTTTCATAAGTAAAAGCAGTAATAGGTACTACCTCAATCTACTTCCTATCCCACAATTTAATTAGATCCTAATCATGCAAGTGTTTGAGGATTGATCTAATGCATAAAAACCGGGTGGTAGTAAAGGTATGATCAAGTGTTACTTGCCTTGTCGATGATCCGCGAAACCTAGAGATTCAAGCAAGTTACAAGCTTTCAAGGTGATCTATCATGAGACAAACAACAAGCATACAATAAGTACTCATCTAATGCACAGGTAAATCTTAATAAAAGATCTAACCGGAAAGTTCAACTTAAGAATCCTCGTTGCAAAAGAATCGAATCTAATAAAGCAAACAAAGTCAAACGCAAAGAAAACAACTCGGTTCTAGCAAGTTGAAACTAAGTCAATTCTTAGAGTAGCAAAACTTTGTTTAAGTTGATTAGTCTGAACGACGGTTTCGAGATGAAACTCCAGTGTTTGAACTACCTGATTCCGATACGAGCGAAAAAATAGACTAGAAAGAAAATCGGATCTCAAATCGCTATTAGAAAAATAGCGGAATAAATCCGTTGAGAAAAAAAACGATTTAACGGTTGAACGAACGGACGTTCATTAACCAAGCAAATCGGTGATCACGCTCGTTAGGAACGAACGGTCCAATGAATGCTTGCTAAACAAAACCGGAAAGAAAACTGGCAGAAAAACCGATCTAGGGTTTCGAAAGAAAATCAAACGAAAACCGATCTAGAAAACCTGAACGAAACCGGAACGATTTATTTAAAAACCGAACCGAGGAAAAGAAAAGGTGGTGCAAGGCTAGTACCCTAAGAAGCGAGGGCTCTGTGGCGTTGGAGGTGAGCGGCTATGGGGCGGGCGTGAAGTGGCGGCCGGCTGCTGCGGCATTGTGGAGAGAGAGGAGAGGTGTTGGTTAGATTTGTTAAAGGGGGGTGCTTGGGTATTTATATTGGGAGGGGAGGGTTTTGCTTGGGGTAGGGGGACAAGAAATAGACTAGGATTAGGAAACAAAGAGGAAAAGATCTAGAGACAAACATTTAATAAACGGAAGTAGGACAAAAGTCCTACTAGGATTTGGAAAGGAGCGCGGCTCTCTCCTTGTCCTGGCGCTGCTGGCGATATGGCCTTGGTCTTTGGCCGACAGTTACGGCTTGCAGGCCTTTGGCCCACAAGTGACGAGTTTTTTTTTTAAATTGGTGAGAACAACATCTGAGAAAAAAAAATCTAAACGAACTCCAAAAAATAAAATAACTTTCCCTACTCCTAAAATGGAGCTCTAACAAAATGAACTTTAACACGGGCCCTAAAATGCAATTTTTGAAATCACGATTTTTTTCCTAAGGCAAATAAACTCCGAGAAAAATCCAAAATTTGATTTATTTATTAAATCTTCATTTTTCCTAAATTTTGGGAAAGTCATATTATTCTCTCTCTTATTTTGATATTTGAAAAATATTTGAAGATAAAATAATAAATCCAATGATCCTCTTTTTTCATAGTTTTGAGAGAACTCAAATACGAAAATTTCAAAATTCACAACTTCTCTCGAGGGTCCTTGAGTGTGCGTGAAATTTCTAGGATCAACAAAATGCAAGAAAATATGATATGCATGATGATCTAATGTATAACATTCCAAATTGAAAATTTGGGATGTTACACTCCCAAGTGGAGCAAAGTGGTACTTGTGATGTAGGTGATGAAATTCCTCCCCAAGCCATAAGAATAATGGGTGTTGGTCAATATCCTACCCATTTAGGAACCCCTTCAGGTTTAAAGAGGACAACAATCCACTCCAAGTGGAACCATCACCAACCCAAGACCCACACGCTTAGAAGAACAAAATGAAGGCCCTCAACCAAATGAACAAAATCAAGGGCAAGATCAACCTCAAGATGGTGGTGATCCACCAAGTGATTCCAAAACTTTGAGGTAAATTAGGTTCCTCTATCCGACACGATACTCCTCGGAACTCCGTGCAAACACACAATTCTGGTCATGTATATCTTTGCCAACTTAAGCGCCATATAGGTAGTCTTGGATCGAATGAAATGCGCCATAACCGTCAAGCGTGCGACTATAACCCAAATCTAATCATAGCTTTGAACGAAGTCTTTGGCAAACCCGTGATGAAATCCATGCCTAGTTTATCCCACTTCCATTCGGTGGTGGCAATGGCTGCAATAACTCGCCGCTGGCTGATGTTACGCCTTCACTCGACACATACGCAAACCGCACATACATTCGCGCGATATCCTTCTTCATTCCGGTCCACCGTAACGCTTCCTTCAAATCTAAATACATCTTGGTATTTCTGGGTGAATCGAATAGGGTGAATCATGTGCCTCTTGCAGAATCAACTTCCTCGATCTCCGGGTCATTTGGCACATACACACGGTCCTCAAACCATAGGGTATCGTGCTCATCCTCCACGAAATCCCGCTGCTTTTCCTTCGCTCATTTTTCTTCTTTATATCCTCAATCTCTTTGTCCTTTTCCGAGCTTCCCGATTTTATCCATCAAGGTAGACCAATCTCCAATGCTGCTACGTAGTCTCTCGTAACTATTTCCAAACATAGCTCTCAAGGTCTTCGCTAACTTCTTGGGTATTCCTCCCATCATTAGTTATTGACGTGGCTCTTACGGCTCAATGCGCGCCTGCTACAACGTTAGCCTTCCGGGGTGATAATGCAATCTCATATCATAATCCTTAATAAGCTCCAACCATCTCCTCCACCGAGATTTAATTCTTCCGCGTGAAGATGTACTTCAAACTCTTGTGATCCATGTACACCTCACAATGATTTCCAATGAGAAATGTTCCATGTCTTCAAGGCATGCACTACGGTTGCTAACTCCAAATCATGTGTGGTATAATTTAATTCATGAGGTTTCAGCTTGTCGTGAAGCATCTCTGAAACAACTCTTCCTTCCTGCATAAGCACTTGCTCCAAGTCCTCGACGTGAAGCGCCGCAATACACCTCATAATCCTTGGTCTAATCTGGCAAAATTAACACCGGTGAGGTAACCAATCTTTTCTTCAACTCCTGAAAACTTGCCTCACAATCCTCGACCCATATGAACTTGGTATCCTTTTTCAGCAATTCCATCATAGGTTTTGCAATCCTTGAGAAATTCTCAATGAATCTTGGTAGTATCCTCATGAGTCCAAGGAAACTCCGATCTCTCCAACTATCGTTGGTGCTTCCCATTTGGTTACGGTCTCAACCTTTGTGGGGTCAATGCTATCCCTTCTCCTAATATAACATGTCCAAGAAACTAACTTCCTTTAGCCAAACTCAGATTTGCTGAACTTGGCATATAATCGATGTTCCTTAGTTTCTCCGTAACCAATCGCAAATGTTCCTTATGTTCTTCTTTCATTCTTGAGAAAACCAAAATATCATCTATGAACACCACGACGTAACTTATCCAAAAACTCCATAAACACTTTGTTCATCAAAGTTCATGAAATAGGCTGGCGCGTTAGTGCACCAAATGACATAACGGTATATTCATCATACCATATCTCGTGGTAAATGCTGTCTTTAGGTATGTCCCGCTTCCTAATCTTCAACTCGATGGTACCACGATCGCAAATCGATCTTGAAAACACTTTAGCTCCTTGCAAACCATCAAACAGATCATTTATCATAGGTAGTGGGTACTTGTTCTTGATTGTTACTTCATTTAACCCACGATAGTAAACAACCATCCTTAACGATCCGCCCTTCTTCTCTACTAAAAGTACAGGTGATCCCCAAGGCTAAGAACTGGGCGATATAACCTTTATCCAATAGCTCTTAATCGCTTCTTGATTTCCGCCAAACTCGTATGGGCATCCTGTATGGTCGCTGATATCGGGCCTGTTCCCGCAACAGCTCAATCAAAAACTCAATGTCTCTATCCGTGGCATTCCTGGCAATTCCTCGTGAAATACATCGTGGAAATCCTTCACCACTCGCACCTCTTCCCGCACCACTTCTCGATAAGGAATTTACTTGATTCCTATTTGGTCCATGTCACATACATACCTAATCCTTCTTCCCTCCGTGTCGCGGAGCAAAATCGTTTTACTTGCGCAATCGATGTTTCCATACATCGATAGCCAATCCATGCCAAGAATCACATCCAATCCTTGGGATTCCAAAATGATCAAATCCGTCGGAACACATGCCTTCCTATACTTAATGGCACTTGAAAACATCCTTGTTCCGCCATATACTCCGCCTCCCCGGTGAGCTTACTAGCATAGGGTTTTAAGAATCTGAGTAGGCAGGCTATACTTTTCTACAAATCCCTGATATGTATGAATGTGTTGCACCGGTATCGAAAAGAACTAGTGCAGATAAAAGACTTAACCAAAAGCTTACCGACACGTGATCGGGCTGATCTTCAACCTCCTCCACATCAATGTGGTTCACCCGTCCTCTACTGCTGAAAGGGTTTGGCTTCTTTCCAGCCGGCTTCCATTTCCACTTTGGCCTTTGGGACATTCATTTGCATAATGTCCGGTCTTGGAACACTTGTAACAGACATGGCTCAGGTCTTTCTTGGTTGGGGTTGATGGTGGTCCGGTTCGCCGCTGCTTCCTCCATTCCGCTACCATTTTTGTGGCCATTATGGTTGTGCTTAACTACCTCCATGGGTATGTCAAACTGAACTCCCTGCTTAGGGGTATAACGGGCTTCGCTTAGGCTCCAGAGTTATACTTCCCCCGCCCATACTTCCTCTTGCGGTTCTCAATTTGTCACGCTTTCCTTCAATCATGAGGGCACGGTCTACCAACCTGGTAGTTGTTGAAACTTGCTACCATCAACTGCATGCTTAGTTCATCATTTAGTCCTTCCGTAAACTTCTCCGCTTAGCTGCATTTGTAGCAACGCTATCCTGGGGCATAACGTGTTAACTTACTAAAATCATCCACATACCGCCAACAGTTCTTCCTCCTTAAGGCGAAATTCATGTAAACTCACGCTTCTTCATGGCCATAGCTCTCGCCGAGACATGGGCAGGCGGAAAGCTTGCTGAAATCGATCCCATGTGACAGTGTTCACAGGTAAGTGGCTGTAAAATTTTCCCACCATGTCTTCTTGGGTCCTTCCCGTTGGTGTGCAGCAAACTTCACCTTCTCTCCATCCGTGACATCCGCGCAGGGTCAACTCCTCCCTATCTTACGGAGCCAATCATCTGCTATAATCGCCTGGTGTTATTAGAATACACCGCGGATTCAGCCTAAGGAAACGAGTCAAGTGATCCGCAGTGGTGGTGGTGGTGGTTGTTGTTGTTGCCTTTGGTTCTGCATCAATGTTTGGATCAAAGTGTTCTGCCGGGCCGGATCAACTGGTGATCTCTCAAGGGGAAACAAACTCTGGGTCAAGGTCTCTGAGGCATCCAAGGGTTTAGAAAAGAAGAGGAATTAAGAATAGAGTGAGGTCTAAGGAGAAAACACTACCCAAATGTATATGAGCAAATGCACACAAAATCACTTCATTCAATTCAAACAAAGGGCTTACAACGATCTAACTATCGCAAAAGTGCGGTACTATGATGTTACATGGAGGTAATACTACTAATATGTGGGGGTCATCTACTAATTTGAACCGTGGAACACTCCATGATGTCTCGCTCCAGCTTCGCCTTCAAAGTCGGGTTCACTTGGATCCTAATCGGTGTTGTCGATGATGATGTAGTTGCTCTGACAGCCGATTTATTTTGTCTTCATTCTTGAGCGCCAATTTCTTCTTGAGTTCTTCAATCTCATACTTAAGATCGTTATTGTGTCTTGCTACAGCTACGATCTCGCCCATGTAGTCCTTACGTAGACTTTAGTTCTCCTTCAAGTTCGATGATCCTTCCCTTTGCATTCTTCAACTCTATCATATCATTGCACATCCTGGTTCTCCCGGCGCCGAATGTGCTGGTTTAACTCCCGGATGAAAGCTGCAATGGATCTGTCCTTCTTGGTGCCGACTATCTCCCATTGCTCATTCCGGCCCGCAAATCTGGTAGATAGTGTCCTTGAGGTCTTCTTGATAAACTTCTCCAATGCGCCCCATGGTGATATGAGCTGCCATGCTCTTTCCTGCATCTGTGTTGGTGCAACGAAAACACTATCTATAGGCTTGGTGATTACGCTAACGCCCTTCCTTTAACATGAGCTTGAATCTTCCAATACCCTCTTCAGCAGAGTATGCTGAAAGTACCGTGAAGCTTGGTAATCCAATGTTCAGGTACTTGGTGACTTCCTCAAGTGAAATCCAAAAGGTGTGCCTTCATCCTGTTGGGCGATTTTGATCTTCGCCCTTCATCCTAAAAGAGTAGAAAAGATGAGGAGTTAGAAAATGGGAAGAGAGTAGTGATCTATGGCTTTAACTTAGTGGTCGTGGTCTCACTACAGCCAGGTGCTCGACACAATCAGAGCGACCGACCAATGGATCAACTCTTCAGGTTCTGTCATCCTCGATCAAGAATGCCGACACCACACAAGATTTCAAGGATTTATAACAGAGTAGCAATCACACACTTATTACATCGCTTGTCTAGAAGAGGACTTATTACAATAAATATGGTTAAGGCCATCTAATAACGATAACATCGGAAGACTTGGAAGATAAGTGAGTCCATCAACTCCAAAGAAGATCATCGAGTATAGAACCACGACCTAAAGCACCTTACTGTTGTTCAAAAGTCTGCAACATGAAAGTTGCAGCCCGAAAACGGGTTAGCACATGGAATATGCCGCAATGTAACACATAGAGAATAATGAATGATAAGCCTGTATTACATGCATATGTAGCTGGTGGAAAAGCTCTCACGTTACGCTTTGCATAAAGCCGCTTTTTCCTCAAGCAAAGGAATAAATTTGTTTAACTATCATGGTGGTTGTTAAACATTGAGAATGGTTGACAGATCCTCAATCCCAATTAAAAGTACTCATTAAAAACCCAAAATATTAATTAGAGTAACATGTTGAGATTCACATGATATTCAAGTACTAGATACTCAAGATGTCCATAACCGGGACACGGCTAATCATGATTAGTTTATACACTCGCAGAGGTTTGCGACTTTTCCCCACAAGACTCGATCGCCTCCGCTTGTTTTCTCGCACTACATGGTGTTTGAGAGACGGATGACCGAGACATAGTCTTCGTAAGCGCTTAGCACCTTACGATGGGTGGACCGCACACCTACATCCCCTACATCTGCTAGTCCACCACTATAAGAGTTCAGACGACTTAGTCAACTATGCCAGAGCCCATAATGGCTTGTGGCTGCACACGAAGTTACTAGTATGAATTATCTTATGATCCTTTGAGCCCGGGTGGCGGTCCAAGAAATACAGCAAGTCCTGCTAGAAAACAGTGCCTCAATCCACCCAGATGTGTATTTAAGTTGCCACCTTAGATAAACCATTAATTTAACAATCTCACATCCGTCATGGATATCACTCACCCAATCCACGCCTACTAGCATAGCATGGCATAATAAGCAAACGTAGAAGTAACTCCCAAAGGTTTCATAAGTAAAACATGTAATAGGTACTACCTCAATCTACTTCCCATCCCACAATTTAATTAGATCCTAATCATGCAAGTGTTTGAGGATTGATCTAATGCATAAAAACTGGGTGGTAGTAAAGGTATGATCAAGTGTTACTTGCCTTGTCGATGATCCAAACCTAGAGATTCAAGTAACAAGCGCACGCACTCCGGTGATCTATCGCAGACAAACAACAAGCATACAATAAGTACTCATCTAATGCACGGGTAAATCTCTTTAATAAAAGATCTAACCAGAAAGTTCAACTTAAGAACCCTGGTTGCAAAAAGAATCGAATCTAATAAAGCAACGGAAGTCAAATGGCTAAAGAAAACAACTCGGTTCTAGCAAGTTGAAACTAAGTCAAATTTACAGTAGCAAAACTTTGTTTAAGTTGATTAGTCGGAACGGTTTCGAGATGAAACTCCTGGTGTTTGAATCACCTGATTCCGATAAACGAGCGAGAAAATAGACTAGAAAGAAAATCGGATCTCAAATCGCTATTAGAAAAATAGCGGAATAAACCGGCGAGAAAGAAAACGACGAACGGTTGAACGAACGGACGCTCATTAACCAAGCAAACGGTGATCACGCTCGTTAGACGAACGGTCCGCGAATGCTTGCTAAACAAAACCGAAAGAAAAACCGCGAGAAAACTGATCTAGGGTTTCGAAAGAAAACCAAACGAAAACCGCCTAGAAAACTGAACGAAATCGAACGGAAATCGAACGATTACTTAAAAACGAACCGAGGAAAGAAAGGTGACGCGCAAGGGCTTGTACTCAAGAAGCGAGGGGCCCGCATGGCGGTGGCGTTGGGGGCGGCGGGGGGCACGGTGTAGGGGGCGGGCCGCTGTCAATGAGGAGAGGAGAGGAGAGGTGTTGGTTAGATGTGTTAAGGGGGGTGCTTGGGTATTTATATTGGGGAAGGGAGGGTTTTTGCTTGGGTAGGGGACAAGAAATAGACTAGGATTAGGAAACAAAGAGGGAAAAGATCTAGAAACAAACACGAAATAAACGGAAGTAGGACAAAAGTCCTACTAGGATTTGAAAAGGAAGCGGCGGTTCTCCCCGGGCGCTCGAGGCAGGCTGGGCGATGGCCTTGGCCTCCTGGCCGGTGGCTTACGGCTTGGGCCTTTGGCCCAAGGCGCTGAGGTTTTTTTTTTAAATCGGTTTCGCGGGCAGAAAAAAATACAGAGAAAAAAAAATCTAAACGAACTCCAAAAAAAAAAATATATAAACTTTCCCCGACTCCTAAAATGAGTCGAACAAAATGAACTTTAACACGGGGCCTAAAATGCAATTTTTGAAATCACGATTTTTCCCTAAGGCAAATAAACTCCGAGAAAAATCCAAAATTTGATTTATTTATTAAATCTTCATTTTTCTAAATTTTGGGAAAGTCATATTATTCCTCTCTTATTTTTGATATTTGAAAAATATTTGAAGATAAAATAATAAATCCAATGATCCTCTTTTTCATAGTTTTGAGAGAACTCAAATACTAAAATTTCGAATTCACAACTTCTCCGAGGGTCCTTGAGTTGCGTGAAATTTCTAGGATCAACAAAATGCAAGAAAATATGATATGCATGATGATCTAATGTATAACATTCCAAATTGAAAATTTGGGATGTTACACCCCAAGTGGAGCAAAGTGGTACTTGTGATGTAGGTGATGAAATTCCTCCCAAGCCATAAGAATAATGGGTGTTGGTCATATCCTACCCATTTAGGAACCCCTTGTGGCCGAAGAGAAGGACAATGTTCCACTCAAGTGGAACCATCACCAACCCAAGACCCACACGCTCAAGAACAAAATGAAGGCCTCAACCAAATGAACAAAATCAAGGGCAAAATCAACCTCAAGATGGTGGTGATCCACCAAGTGATTCCCAAGGTCAAGTTTCTACCACCGAGCAAGTTCAAGATCAGAGCAACCTCAAGATCAAGAACAAGCTCAAGATCAAGAACAAGCTCAAGACGACGCCAAGATGATCAAGTTACCCTCCTCAACTCTCTCTTGAGGAGGAATTGAGAGTCGTGTTGCCAAGATTGCGCCCAAGCTCACTACCAAAGATCATCTCATGAAGAATGTGCTTGGAAGCTTAAGAAAGAGGGTAAGCATGTTGGGGAATGTAGTAATTTCAAAAATTTCCCACGCACACACAGGATCATGGTGATGCATAGCAACGAGAGGAGAGTATTGTCCACGCCTCGTGAGACCGAAAGCGAAGCGTTAGCACAACGCTGTTGATGTAGTCAGACATCTTCACGATCGATCGATCCAAGTACCGAACATACGACACCTCCGAAGTTCAGCACACGCTCAGCTCGATGATGTCCCATAAACTTCAAGCCAGCAGAGCTTCACGGAGAGTTCCATCAGACGACGACGTGGTGATGTGTGACACTCAAAATTTTTTATTTGGTTTTCAACAAAAACTTTGTTGGATTTGAAGAAGGTCATTTAAATCCTTCCAAAAAAAACCTCTCTCTCAAAACTTCTCCCTTGGCAAGGATTTTATTTTTGATATCTTCTTCAACCCTGGTGTTTGGTTATTAAAAACCTTTCTTCTGATTGTCCCCTTCTCAAATTTATTTTTTTGGGATTTATTTTCTTTAAAAAAAAAAGAAACCCTAGGAGTTTTGGGACTTCTCTTATATTGAAACCATCCATGGTTTTTACCATGCCTCATGTGGTAAATCTTCCCAAAACCCCTCCTTCCACTTTGGGGCAATCCAAACATTCTGTTCCTCCAAGTCCAACCCATGTTTGGATTTTATTTCATTTATTTTATCTCCCAAAACAATTCTGTCTTTTATTTTTAAGCCTAGGTGATTTACAAAGCAAGTACTCAATTCCCTTTGAGTTTTGACCTCAAACCAACTCCTCCGGATAGTCTTTAGCACCCACAACCTAGATCCATCAAGATCCACTCTTCCTCTTTTCAAAATTTTCAAGTTTCAACCTCTCGCAAGTTTGGACCAGATTTGTCAAATTTGGTGAAATGCATATCTTCTTCTCCAAAAATTCTACCAAAATTCAGGCAACCCCAGATGCAAGTGAGAGACCACCCCACCAAAAATCAGCTCAAGGAAAATTTCCCACATACCAAAATCATTTCTTTGAACACTTGGTCCGCATCGCCACTGCACTTCGTAAAATTCAGAGTTTCGTAGAAGTTCAAAGGTCGTTTGCCGTCGAATGTTGTCATCGATCAACAAGGCGCCTGGCGCGGCGCATGGCCTCTCCTCCTCGCCGAGCACCACACACCTCTTCGATGGGTGCCGGTGTCGGTGGCGGCGAGCATCGCCGACGCCGGCAGCTTCATGGTGGCAGAGCCACCGTGGCGGCTAACGGAGCGGGCCACGCTCACACGCCGTTCTGCGCCGCCTAACGCCCTTGCCCTCCGCGTGGCTCACACACGCCAGCGCACCTCGCAGCACCGCCGCCGCGGGTCTGCAAGCACATGGCGCGCTCTCCGCCACCGACGGGCAGCGCCGCCCGTTCGTCGAACCCACCCAGAGCACCTAATCCAAACTCGCTTAGCGCCTAAACGGAACCGGTGGAACTCCACGTTGACGCCCAACTCCCTAAACTCCCGACCAAGCTCTCGCCGCCAGAACCATCGCCGGAGATCTCCGTTCACGGCCACCGCCGGATCGCTTATAAAAGGAAGCCCCGAGCTCGTTTCTCGAGAACGCACCACCACTGCACCTCACCAACACCCTACCAGCCACTAGGAGGACATCGAGGAGGTCTCTCCCCAACTCGGCCGCCCGATCCGCCTCGCCACCATCTCGATCCACTCCGTGAGACCATCCCGACGCCCAAACCCCGCCAAGAACCTCCTCGAGCACCCAAAGGAGCTAACCCAAGATTTGATTTGACCTTCGCAGCCCTCCCCGACGAGATCCAACTCCACCCGAGCCGTCCACGGAGCTGTGGTCATTGCTCGACGAGTGCTCGCGCGGCGACCACCACCACCACTCACCGACGCTGAAGGTCACGCTGAGCACGAGGTAACGCCCCGATCTCGCCTCGCCGTGGATCGCCGGCGACCACCGCAGCTCTCGGCCGACGAGCCTGCTTTCCCGCTTGAAAATTCAAACTCGACGGGTGGGACCCACCCGTCACCTCTCGATTCTTTTTTTCGAACTGTTTTCTAAAACGTATCCGGCAAATACGCTTCGCCCGAGACGTTTTTCTGGTCTTTTCCGTTCAGCCTCGAGAAGTTTCGTTTCATTACGTAAAGGTCCCTGGATTAAAACCCTTATAACTTTTAAATGTAAAAGGATTTTGATTGATTCTTTTCTGTCCTCTTTAAAATTTTGTCTAGTTTTTTATCAGATTTATTTGAAAAATATTTGGAATATTTTTGTGCACCTCATGGTATTTATGATAGTGCGTGTATTTTTGTATACCGTAGATACCGGAGGAGGTGGCGGAACCGTGAACTTCACCGAACTAGGCTCCGACTACTCCGAACCAGGCAAGCATGTTTGAACTTTTGATATGATGAGTTACTTTGGCAAGTTTGCATTAAGTAGTTCCATGGCATGTTTATGAACATCTCGATGAGGGTTATATTCCATGCAAAGTTGAGGCAAGTGAGTTTCAAAATCCATAAGTTGTTGGATATGAGTTTGCATGGCCATGAGATGGCATGAGAATGGGTAAGATGGCAGTGTTGTAGCATGCCGCCTTATGCCGCACTATTTGACCCAAAGGTCAACATGAATCAGTCCAGCCTCCCGTCCGTATTCCCTTTCCGTACTACCACATGTTTTCCGTAAGGAATATGGCTTAGTAAGTTGCAAACCGCTTTCTGGTACACACCAAATCGAGAGGCGGGATGAGGGTTCCATGGCCCTGGATTAAAGCCTATCATCCAGTCGGGGGCATGGGTGTTTCGGTTGGGACCGAGAGGGGGCACCCTTAGAGCATGCGATATAAATTTGATCCCATGCTATTCGAGATTGTGATCTCCTGCCTCAAAGTTTTTCTTGAACGCTGTCTAGGGTGATTCCGCATCGTGAGGTGGGATGGGTGTGTAACCGTTAGATGTGTTTCTTCCAAATACCGTAAACGAACTAGTTGTCGTGACCCCGATTCCAAGTCACATCGACCTAGCCGGTAACACCTCATATCACTTTGCGGCCTCACGCACGGTATTCCCACGGTGTCGCTTACCCAGGCCCGGACCGCTTGTATCTTTTGGCTCACGATATGATAGTGTCGCTAGCATCCACATGACAAAGAACCCGGCCGACATGGCTAGTCGTGAACCCAAAGCGGCGCTTAACCTATGGGGACAGCATACATGAATCACATCGAGCATGTCGGTCATCAACGATGAATTCGGGCTGTAGCATCGGGCTAACAGGACTCCGTATCCCGGGCTGTAGCAGGCTAGGCAGACTCAATATCACCGCGTGACATTTCCAAGGATGTATATAGGAACGGAAGTGAAACACATGCCGCCACCAAGTGTCCAAGCAGAGTAGTCTTGGGCTAGCAGTGACTCGTGAACCGGGCAGTAGCGGACTACTATCGCCGTAAGCACGAGACTACATTTCCCCATATGAGAGGCTGCCAAGGATAAACAACTAGTTTGTCGGATCCCACTCATACCAAGCATTTCAATCATACACGCAATATGCCCGATATGAGTAAATACAACAAGGCATCACAAAACAACTCTACAACTCAAAGTACTTTATTTAAGAGGCTCCGATGAGCCATACATAACATATCCATACAGATAGGGGTCACATGACCCAACACTCAAGTCATACAAACATACAAGCACATGCGGAAGCAAACTAGTCTCGAGTACGACTCTAGAAAGAAGAAAGCTTGTCAAGCCCTTCTATCTACAAAGGGCCCTTCACAAGCCTTGGATCACCACCGGGTGGCTAGTTCACTCGTCGATGTCAAGGTCTACATAAAACCCATCGGAGGGGGCAAGTGTTGTCGCCCTAAAAACATTAATTACAAACATGAGTACGGGGTACTCAGCCAAGTCTTACCACGTAATCCTATCATACATGCACATTCTCAAGAAGGTGGTGGAGTTATTTGCAGAAGCCAGCTTTGACTCTTGGCTAAGCTATCCCACGTGACACCACTTGAAAAGCATTTGTCGCACACGAGTCCACTAATCACCATCACAATACTCCATCGTGGATCCTCTCTCGTCAGCCCAAGAGAGGGCCATCCGGTACTCACACTTATCTTGAGGCTTTTAGTAGTATCCATTTACTTGTCTATGAACCGATATAGGCAACCTGAAGTCCTTCTCCGTGGACACGATATTCAATAGATCATATTAAACCCTGCAGGGTGTACTTCTTCACACACGCTCACCACTTACCGCCGTTTACACGACATGTACTGCAACCTTCAAGCGGAAGCCCAACGTGGGTGTCGGCCACAGCCTACCTAAACACTCAAGTCCCTAGTCCAGGTTTATCGCCTATTCGGTTCCATCCGCAGGAGTCCGCCGAGGTTTCCCATACAGCCTCGAACGATGTGTGCAGGTTCCCGAGATACCAAACGGCACTGCAGACACTGGCCACGTGCCTACCGCAACACAACCCACCCCTAAGGTCAGCTATGCGGCCCCAAAGATGCTACAAACACCGTAAACTACTTGCAACTCCCTGACCGAGAACAAGGGTGGTTAAGAAGCCGAGAGGGTCCATTGGTTTCGGGCCCAATGCGTGGTAGTAACTGTTTCATGGATCATGCATACGATCTCGCCTTAGGGACGGCTTCAATGAAACAACCCACCATGTACTCCTACATGGCCTCTCATCGATACCTTTACCAAAACGTGTTCAACACTTCCACTCTCGAACCAACACAACCTTTCACTCCAGCTCATCATGCCGATGAGCCGCACTGACACAACTCTAAGCATAGCATGGTAGGAATCACAAACATGGCTCAATCAACTCCTACACATACTAGTGGGTTTCATCTAGTTATGTGGCAATGACAGTCATGCAAAGGAAGTGGGTTCAACTATCGCAGCACACAACACTTTGAATCGCGTTGTCTTAATGTAGTAAATGAGAGCGAAGCGAGAACATGGGTTTGTATCGAATGATCAATGGGTTGCTTGCCTCGATGGAGTGGTGGTAGGATACCGCCTTGAGGGCGGATATTCGGATTATCCTGAGGCGTAACCTATCACTTAACACATACCAAAGTAAACACACATGGCAATATGCAACAATATGATGCATGCTATGACATGGCAATATGGATGTGTGTTGGCCTAATGCAAGCTGAAACAAAAGGATGAACTCATTTGAATCAAAGATTCAAATGCTAGCTCATTTAAAATAGCCCTAAAGGTGTAATATCTTATTCTGTTTAAACAGCAAGGTTAACTTGTTTTATCATGCATGAAACCGATACCAATGGATAGAACGGATTTTTCTCGATCATTTTTCATATATAGATCCTTGCATTTGGAGTTACAGATTAAAAGTTATGAATTTTGAAGTTTGAACTATATTCTCGAATTTCCTATATTAGAATAAATCCAAGAATTAATTTATTGCGTCACCATGCGCCGTAATGACGCGTGGTCAACGGAGACGCCCAGTCAAACCCGTTGTGGGTCCAGGTGTCGTGGTAATTAGTTTAGCTAAAGTTTAATTAAAACTAACTCTAATTAGTTAACAGGCTGGGCCCCACTGTCATTGACTCATCGAGTCAACCAGGCCCACCGTGGTCAAAGTCAACGCCGGCTGCACGGCGTCTAGCCACCGGCGAGCCCGACGCGGTGGCGGAAGTGAGTTTGGCTGCTTTGCAACCAAACGAGCCGTGAGGGTGGCTATGGGTAGTCGGGACATGCCGCGCTTCGTGGAGTCGGTTGGGGTCGGGCGGCGGAATCGGCGCAGGCGACGACCTAGGCGGCCGCCGGAGTTCGGCCGAAGGCGAACTCGAGGCTAGAGGGGTCGGTGAGGTGCGAGGAGTGCATGGTTAGATGCTACGTGACTGGTGAGTGCGATGGACACCGAGAGGTGGCGGAGGTGAACGGAGCACGCCGGCGACGAGCCCGGTGGGCGGCGGGTGCGGGTGATCTCCATGCGGTTGCTACACAGCTCGAGAGCGAGAGAGAAAGGGAAGGAGATAGATGGTTTCACGGCAACTCGTGAAACTCGCTGGGGTTGGGGACGGGCCGAGTCGTAAGATCCCGGTTATAGAAGAAGAGTAGGCCAATCCCAATCTTAGGCTGCAACAAACAAGAGCGACGACGACGCTGAAGGGGATCTCCGCGATGGTGGACTCGGGCGAAAGTCGGTGCGGTCGACTGGCTACTCGAGCACGCTGGGCTCGGCTAGCTTGACGTAGTTGAGGCCGGCGGAGCTCCTAGACACAGTGAGGAGGAGCACGGACGGCGGGGAGTGCGTCTACGGCGATGGTGCGGCGGCGGTGGCGTCGGCCATGGCGGGGGAGCGCGAGAGAGAGGAGCCGGGGAGGAGAGGAGGTGTCCGAGGGGTTCGGGGAGAGTGGGCACGAATCGCTGCCGCGGCTGGGTGAGGGAAGCGCGAGGCGGGCGGCCAGCGCGTGGCACCCATAAGGTGCTTGCCGCCGAGAGCACTCGCTGCTGCAAGCCGAGCCAAGCAGCCATTGGCATGCTGCTGGGCTGGGCATGGGCAGGTGGGCCGGTCAGAGGCGCCTGTAAGTTTCCTTCTGTTTTTCTTTTCTATTTTTCGCATCTTTATGGATTTTTTAAAAATACTAAAACAGCTTCAAAAATCACCAAATCGACCTGGTCCATAGTTGAATATTTCCAACATGAAACATTTTGTTTGGGAATATTTGGGCATTTGAAATATTTTATATAATTTGAAATGCCCAAACTCAAATACTTATGATTTAATTCAAAGACCTTTGATGACCTAGAAAATGGTGCACCACTTTGTAGAGGCTCTGACCAAAGCAAAGGTGATGAGCATTTTGAAGGGCATTTCAGGTTCATTGAAAATAATTTTAGTAAACCGTAGTTGGATTTAGGGGGGTTCTGTCTTCCCATTTCAAATTCAAATGAAATTTAAACATGATGCACAACTAATGCATGGTCTAACTAGGATGTGACAACTCACCCCACTCAAAAGAATCTCGTCCCGAGATTTAGGATCTGCTATAAAAAGGTGGATACTCAAGTCAAGACGATCCTCCCTTTCCCAAGTTGCTTCTTGCTCGGAATGGTTTGACCATTGAACCTTTAGAAACTTGATATTCGACGCCGAGTGGTACGCTCGGCTTGATCAAGAATCTGAACGAGATATTCTCGATAGGTAAGGTTATCTTGGAGATCAAGCTTGTGGTCCACTCCACGGATAGGATCCGAGAAGCAACGCCTGAGTTGGGAAACGGGAAGACATCATGGACTTTGGAAAGATGCGGAGGTAGTTCCAATTGGTAGGCAACTTCTCCTCGCTTGGCAAGAATGCGAAAGGGTCCAATGTAGCGAGGAGCCAACTTGCCTTTGATACCGAATCGATGGGTTCCTTCAAAGGAGTAACTCAAGGTAAGCCTTCGCCAATTTCATAAGCCATAGGCTTATGCTTGCGTCATATTGGCTCTTTTGACGAGATTGGGCTGTTTTCAATTTCTCACTAACAACGCGAACCTGCTCTTCTTCGCTTCCTGAATCATATCCGGCCAAAGAGTTGTCTTTCCCGGTTTCGACCAGTTAAGAGGCGCTCGACATTTCCGTCCATAAAGAACTTCGAAGGAGCTTTGCCTAAGCTAGCTTGATAGCTATTGTTATAAGCTTAACTCAAGCATGGAAGGCATTTCTCCCAATTCATGCCGAAGAGATGATGAAGCTCAAGCATATCCTCTAGGATTTGATTGACTCGCTCTACTTGACCACTTGATTGAGGATGGAAGGCGGTGCTAAAGGAGAGACGAGTTCCCATGGCATTTTGGAAACTTTCCCAAAATCGCGAGGTGAAGAGACTTCCACGGTCTGAGTTAATCTCCAATGGAATACCATGAAGAGACACTATTCGAGAGATGTACAAATCAGCTAGCTGGCTAGCGTTATACTCTCACTAACGGGTAGGAAGTGAGCTACTTTGGAAAGACGATCGACGACAACGAAGATAGCATTATTCTCTCTTGGTCCTGGAAACCCGTAATGAAATCCATACCGATTTTATCCCATTTCCATTCAGGAATTTCCAAAGGTTGAAGGGTACCAGCAGGTCGTTGATGTTCTCTTTAACTCGACAATGAGACGCCGCAGATTAGCAATGTATTGAGCGATTTTCTCTTCATCCTAGTCCACAAAACCTCCGGGCGAGGTCTTGATACATTTTAGTACTACGGGATGAATGGTGAGAGGAGATTCATGAGCTTCCTTAAGGATCAATCGCCTCAAAGTTGCGCACCTTGGGAACCACTAGACGGTCTCCAAAGAACACAACACCTTGTTCATCAATGGAGAAACAATCATGACTCCTTTCTTGATGTTTTCTTGATGCGGAAATTCCGGATCTACCTTTCCGTGCCTTGATGATCTGATCCGTAAGGGTAGGTTTCGCCACCGTGGTGGAAAGGAATCCTCAAGGAACAATGTGAAGATTAAGCTTACGAAATTCCTCGTGGAGAAATGGTTGACTTTGTTGTAACATCAGGTTGTTACAATAAGATTTGCGATTTAGTGCGCCACCATGACATTGGCTTTGCACAGGGTGTAAGATATTCCTAAGTCGTAATCTGTATCAACTCGACCCAACGCCTTTGCCCGAGATTCAAACCGTTGGGTGAAGATATATTTCAGACTTTGGTGATCAAGTGTAGATTTCGCAACGATTACCAAGAAGGTAATGTCGCCAGGTTTTGAGTGCATGAACCATCGCTGCAAGCTCTAGATCGTGTGGGATAGTTATCCTCATGTGGACGAATCGTCGAGAAGCGTAGGCAATCACATGACGATCTTGCATGAGTATGCAACCTAGTCCTTGTCGCGAGGCGCCGCAATAGATAATAAAGTCCTTAGAGAAATCTGGTGGAACAAGCACGGAGCAGATGTCAGCGCCTTTTCAGTTCTCAAAGCTGAACTCGCACCGTGGCATCCATTCAACTTTATCTTTCTTGAGGAGTTCGTTAGAGGTTTAGCAACTTTAGAGAAATTTCGACGAGCGGTGGCAATAGCTCGCTAAACCGAGGAAACTCGAACTTGCTTGACCGATTCAGGTGGAGTCCAACAAGGACGGCTTGAACTCGCCGGATTGACAGCAATGCCCTTACCAGAGATTACATGGCCTAGGTAGGTCACTGCAACCAGAATTCACACTTAGAGAATTTGGCATAAAGGCGGTGCTCTCAAGTTTCATCAATACTAGCCGAGATGTTTGGCATGTTCTTCCTCATTCTTGGAGTAGATGAGTATATCATCGAGGTATACCACTTACTAATTTATCCAAATACTCCATGAAGATTGAGTTCATTAACCGAGAGAAGGTGGGTGGAGCATTGGTTAACCCGAAGGACATGACGGTGTACTCAGATTGGCCATAACGAGTAACAAAGGCCGCTTTAGGAATGTCCTCGTTCTTAATTTTGATTTGATGGTAGCCCAACCTCAAATCCATCTTGAAAAGATCGAGGATCCAGCGAGCTGATCATACAGATCGTTGATCCCGGGAGCGGATACTTGTTCTTGATAGTGACCAAGTTGATGTGTCGGTAATCCACAACCATCCGATCCGCTCCATCCTTCTTCTTGACGAAGAGGACGGGCAAGCCCATGGAGATGAACTAGGACGGATGAAACCCTTTTGCAAGGACTCATCGAGTTGTTTCTTAAGTTCGCTAGTTCTAGGGTGCCATCTTATAAGGTCTTCTAGAAATTGGGACGGTTCCGGAACAAGATCTATTACGAACTCGACATCCCTGTCTAGTGGAACACCTGGCAGTTCTTCTCGAAAGACATCCGGAAAATCATGGACTACTGGAATATCTTCGAGGTTTGGAAGGGGGTTGGCATTTAAGGAGTAAACTCGGCGCTTGGCCACTCGGGTTAAAACATTAACTGCCTTGCCCAAGGATGGGTGAGTTGAACAGTTCTAGTAGAGCAATCAATCTTAGCATAATGGGCTGACATCCACCCATACCCAAGATGATGTTTATGTCCGAGGACTTGAGAGCTATTAGAGAAGCAAGAAAGACTAATCGTCGACAAGAATTTCATTCCCATGACTTATTCTAGAGGTTTGCCATCTAGAACTGTGGGTCTGAATTTCCATGGAGGTATGCATGTCACGTAATGTGGTGTTGTGCAAACGAGCATAGCTCTCAGAAATAAATGAATGAGATGCTCCAGTATCAAAAAGAACAGTTGCCGGATGACAATTAACAAGGAGCGTACCGAGAACGACGTTGGGATCCTTATAGGTTTCCTCAGCTGAAACATAGTTGACGTGGCCACGAGCGGTGGCGGCTGGTTTAGCATGGAGCACCTTTCCTGCTGGCTTACCACGGCCAACCGACTTTCCAACCTGACTGGGGTTGTTTTGGGGACACTCACGGATGTAGTGGCCCGTCTCTCCACACTTGAAGCAAGTTATCATATTGGGGCGTGGAGCAGCATTATCATTGGGGCCTCCATAAGTCTTGGGCGGAACATTCTGCTGGTTGGGGCGAGGCGCCTCAAAGGATGGCCTCGGGGTGAACCTGGGTGGCAGAGCAGTATTTGGAATCCAAACCCGGCGCTTCTGAGATCCAGAGCCGGATGAAGAACTAGAGTCACGGACGTGTTTATGAAGCTTCAAAATCAGACGCCCAGCCAGACCGATAGCCTTATTGACTAGCTTCGAAAAGAAGTGCACTCATGCAGATGAAGGTCACGGCGGCTCGGGCTAAGTCCTTGCGGAACCTTGCCCTTCTTGGCGCCGGTAGAAACTTCTTCGAGCATAACGTGCTATGTTCCCAAACTCACTACCGTAAGCATCCACCGTCACCTACCTTGGGTGAAATTGCAGAATTCTCCTTTTTCGATCCATGAGACCTTCCGGGATGTGATGCTCACTAAAGCGGCATCGAATTCAGCCCAAGTAGTAATTTGTCCAACCCGACGATAGCCTCATAATTCTCCCACCAAAGGCTAGCAGGGCTTCGAGATGATAAGCGGCAAAAGTAACCTTATCAGCCTCAGCCACGCTGGCATAACGCAGCTTGTGGTTGATGCTGCGGCCAATCATCCGCCGAGAGGCTCAACGGAATATTTGAACTTCGTGGATACAGCTTGACGAAGTCATTAAGTGAAACCAAATCATTTCTTGGCTGGCGGCGGTGTTTTGCTCAATCCGCCTAGTAAGCGATCGGTCTCACGCTTATTGCGCTCGCTTCAAAGATAACCTCGCCAAAGATGGCGGTTGAGGCAGATTCACATTCCTGGTTGCACTAGCTTCTCCTGCTCCGGAGCAGCAGGATTGTTATGGTGTTGACCATCCTAGGAAACAAAATAACGGTTTAAACCAGGATGGCAGAATTTAGGAAGGAAGTGCGGAATGTAATGGATAACACGGAATGCAGAGATGTTCATCCGTATGACATGGTAATATAAAAACTGCCATATATATACCAACGGTCATACACACCATTCATAGTTTAGTACAAGCCCGACGGGGTACAACTATAGGGAAAGGCGTTACATCTCATCGGAAGCATTCCAAACTCCTATACATTATTTTTTTCTACACTTCCGGAATGATACACACTAAGTCATATTCCACAAGTCACGCAGGACGGTGGAAATACAACTATTACATTACTAGGAATACTACTACTAACTTAGGCAGCTCCATAGTAGTCCTCATAGAAGTCACCACCCAAGCCTGGAAGTGGAACATGATCATCCGGAAACAGACGATCCTGTGGAGCCTGCGGACCATAGGAACTCGGATGTGGCCGTGGTCCAACAAACGGCGGCAGACGAGGTCCACGAGGAGGGTGATGCCTCCAACCTCACGCCACTCCATAAAGTCCGCAGACCAGCCCGCATTGTGGTACAAGTCCTCATGTCCATGTATCCGCTTGCACGGTGCAAACCGAGTCGAGTAGCCCAAAGGATCGAACGGGCATTAAAGAGCTCCATACGCAAGGCCGGTTTTCATGGTCCTTGTCTTCCAACATCTCTCGTAGTGGTGCGAAGGAGTGAGTCCTCATGGGATGCATCGCTGTACATACCTCAAGGTAGCCATGCGCCCTGTGGAGGGATGCCGCATGTAGCGGAAATCGGTGTTGCCCAAAGAAGGCGTTCGCTCAATAATTGTCATCATTGAATAGGCTGCATCTTGCACGGACATTCCAATATTGATCCCAAGTCCATAAGAACAAGTGGAGCGATTCAAGAGCTCCGGATAAGATGGATAAATCCTGACCGCGCACGATATTGGCTTTGATTAAAATCCCTAAACTGCTCCTCGACGGTATATTCAGGATACCATCGGTAACCGGTCTCGATCATCACCGAACTAACATTGCCGTGTGACCACACACATCAATGCAACGGGTCGATTTAACCACTTGGTTCGGGACGGTGGCCATCCGAAAGCACACCACAATGCAAAGACATTAGAATTTCTAGGAAAATCAGGCAGCATAACATCTCAGAATGCTCAAAATCAGATTTGAGACATTCAAAATCAGATTGCAAAACCACTCAACAACATCATATCAAGGTTCTGGTTCAACTGGTAGCATACTAAAAGTAGTAAACTGAATCGAGGATGTAACCAACAATCCTATAAGTTACTACGGATTAGTAACACGTGAACTCGATAGAGAGAAGAGAGCCTAGTCCTATACCCACGAGAATGAGAAGAGGATGACTCAGATCGAGGGCATAAGGTAAAGGAGTAAAAGAGCCTTACGCTCCTCCCACAATCAATTCCCTACATATAACTAAAGCATTTCTAGACTCAACATCGACCAGTTTGGCTTAGCGAACCTACAGCAGCCCCGCTCGATGCCAACGCTGTCAGACCCCGATTCCAAGTCACATCGACCTAGCCAAGAACACCTCATATCACTTTGCGGCCTCATGCACGGTATTCACGGTGTCGCCTTACCAAGGCCCGGACCGCTTATGCTTTTGGCTCACGATATGATAGTGTCGCTAGCATCCACATGACAAAGAACCCGGCCGACATGGCTAGTCTTGAACCCAAAGCGGCGCTTAACCTATGGGGACAGCATACATGAATCACATCGAGCATGTCGGTCATCAACGTATGAATTCGGGCTGTAGCACTGGCTAACAGACTCCGTATCCCGGCTGTAGCAGAGCTAGGCAGACTCAATATCACCGCGTGACATTTTTCAAGGGATGTATATAGGAACGGCGAAACACATGCCGCCATCAAGTGTCCAAGCAGTAGTGCTGGGCTAGCAGGACTCGTGAACCTGGCTGTAGCGGACTACTATCGCCGAAGCACGAGACTACATTTCCCCATATGAGAGGCTGCCAAGGATAAACAACTAGTTTGTCGGATCCCACTCATACCAAGCATTTCAATCATACACGCATAATATGCCCGATATGAGTAAATACAACAAGGCATCACAAAACAACTCTACAACTCAAAGTACTTTATTTAAGAGGCTCCGAGGAGCCATACATAACATATCCATACAGATAGGGTCACATGACCCAACACTCAAGTCATACAAACATACAAGCACATGCGGAAGCAAACTAGTCTCGAGTACGTAGACTCTAGAAAGAAGAAATCTTGTGAAGCCCTTCTATCTACAAAGGCCCTTCACAAGCCTTGGATCACCACCGGGTGGCTAGTTCACTCGTCGATGTCAAGGTCTACATAAAACCCATCGGAGGGGCAGTGTTGTCGTCTGAAAAACATTAATTACAAACATGAGTACGGGGTACTCAAAGAAGTCTTACCACGTAATCCTATCATACATGCACATTCTCAAGAAGGTGGTGGAGTTATTTGCAGAAGCCAGCTTTGACTCTTGGCTAAGCTATCCCACGTGACACCACTTGAAAAGCATTTGTCGCACACGAGTCCACTAATCACCATCACAATACTCCACCGTGGATCCTCTCGTCACCCACGAGAGGGCCATCCGCGTACTCACACTTATCTTGAGGCTTTTAGTAGTATCCATTTACTTGTCTATGAACTGATATAGGCAACCCGAAGTCCTTCTCCGTGGACACGGCTATTCAATAGATCATATTAAACCCTGCAGGGTGTAGTTCTTCACACACGCTCACCACTTACCGCCGTTTACGACATGTACTGCAACCTTCAAGCGAAGCCCAACGTGGGTGTCGGCCACAGCCTACCTAAACACTCAAGTCCCTAGTCCAGTTTATCGCCTATTCGGTTTCATCCGCAGGAGTCCGCCGAGGTTTCCCATACAGCCCCGAACGATGTGTGCAGGGTTCCCGAGATACCAAACGGGCACTCAGACATCGGCCACGTGCCTACCGCAACACAACCCACCCCTAAGGTCAGCGCTGCGTGCGGCCTCCAAGATGCTACACACACCGTAAACTACTTGCAACTCCTTGACCGAGAACAAGGGTGGTTAAGAAGCCGAGAGGGTCCATTGGTTTCGGGCCCAATGCGTGGTAGTAACTGTTTCATGGATCACGCATACGTATCTCAGCCTAGGGACGGCTTCAATGAAACAACCCACCATGTACTCCTACATGGCCTCTCATCGATACCTTTACCAAAACGTGTTCAACACTTTCACTCTCGAACCAACACAACCTTTCACTCCAGCTCATCATCCCGATGAGCCGACCGACACAACTCTAAGCATAGCAAGCATAGCATGGTAGGAATCACAAACATGGCTCAATCAACTCCTACACATACTAGTGGGTTTCATCTAGTTATCGTGGCAATGACAGTCATGCAAAGGAAGTGGGTTCAACTACCGCAGCACACAACACTTTGAATCGCGTTGTCTTAATGCAGAAACGAGAGCGAAGCGAGAACATGGGTTTGTATCGAATGATCAATGGGTTGCTTGCTCGATGGAGTGGTGGTAGGATACGCCTTCGCGACGGATATTCGGATTATCCTGAGGCGTAACCTATCACGAAAACATACCAAAGTAAACACACATGGCAATATGCAACAATATGATGCATGCTATGACATGGCAATATGGATGTGTGTTGGCCTAATGCAAGCTGAAACAAAAGGATGAACTCATTTGAATCAAAGATTCAAATGCTAGCTCATTTAAAATAGCCCTAAAGGTGTAATATCTTATTCTGTTTAAACAGCAAGGTTAACTTGTTTTATCATGCATGAAACCTGTACCAATGGATAGAATGGATTTTTCTGATCATTTTCATATATAGATCCTTGCATTTGGAGTTACAGATTAAAAGTTATGAATTTTTGAAGTTTGAACTATATTCGAATTTCCTATATTAGAATAAATCCAGAATTAATTTATTGCGTCACCATGCGCCGTAATGACGCTGTGGTCAACGGAGACGCCCAGGTCAAACCTGATGTGGGTCCAGGGTGTCGTGGTAATTAGTTTAGCTAAAGTTTAATTAAAACTAACTCTAATTAGTTAACTGTGGCTGGGCCCCACTCGCATTGACTCATCGAGTCAACCAGGCCCACCGTGGTCAAAGTCAACGTCGGCTGCACCGCGCCTAGTCGCCGGCGAGCCCGACGCGTGGCGGAAGTGAGTTTGGCCGTTTGGCAACCAAACGAGCCGCGGAGGGTGGCTATGGGTAGCCGGGGACATGCCGCTGCTGGTGGAGTCGGGTTAGGGGTGGGCAGCCGGAATCGGCGCGGGCGACGACCTAGGCGGGCCGGAGTTCGGCCAAGGCTAACTCGAGGCTAGAGGGGTCGGTGAGGTGCGGGAGTGCATGGTTAGATGCTACGTGACTCGGTGAGTGCGATGGACACCGAGAGGTGGCCGGAGGGTGACCGGGAGCACGTCGGCGACGAGCTCCGCGGCGGCGGGTGCGGGTGATCTCCATGCGGTTGCTACACAGCTCGAGAGCGAGAGAGAAAGGGAAGGGGAGATAGATGGGCTCACGGGCAACTCGGAGAAACTCTCGTTGGGGTCGGGGACGGGCCGGAGCGACGACGGCGTTGAAGGGGATCTCCGGCGACGGTGGACTCGGGCGAAGTCGGTGCGGTCGACTAGGGCTACTTGAGCACGCGGGGCTCGGCTAGCTCGACGTAGTTGAGGGCGGCGGAGCTCCTAGACACAGGAGGAGGAGCACGGACGGCGGGAGAGGTTTCACGGCGATGGGCGCGGCGGTGGCGCGGCCATGGCGGGGAGCGCGAGAGTGGAGCCGGGAGGAGAGGAGGTGTCCGAGGGGTTCGGGAGAGAGGGCGCGAATCAGCGTCGCGGCTGGGTGAGGGAAGCGGCGAGGCGGGGCAGGCGCTGGCACCCATGCGGTGCTCGGCCGAAAGAGCTCTGCTCGCTCTGCTGGCCGAGCCAAGCAGCTCATTTGGCTGGCTGTGGGCCGGGCCGGCGGGTGGGCGGTCAGAGGCGCTGTAAGTTTCCTTTCTGTTTTTTTTTCTATTTTTCGCATCTTTGTGGAGTTTTTAAAAATACTAAAACAGCTTCAAAATCACCAAACTGGACCTGGTCCATAGTTGGAATATTTCCAACATGAAACATTTTGTTTATAATATTTGGGCATTTGAAATATTTTATATAATTTGAAATGCCCAAACTCAAATACTTATGATTTAATTCAAAGACCTTTGGATGACCTAGAAAATGGTGCACCACTTTTGGCAGAGGCTCTGGACCAAAGCAAAGGTGATGAGCATTTTTGAAGGGCATTTCAGGTTCATTGAAAATAATTTTAGTAAACCCTAGTTGGATTCAAGGGGGGGTTCTGTCTTCCCCATTTCAAATTCAAATGAAATTTAAACATGATGCACAAACTAATGCATGGTCTAACTAGGATGTGACACTAGTCCTTCGTGACTACGGAAATCCGTTGGCTGTGGGTAATTTAGTACAAACTCTGCAGAGTCAAAAATCCTTGAAATCATCTTATCCATGTCCAAGTACTATGTTCATCTTATCTTGTCAAGTGTCGGCCTCGTGTGATGAAACTCCAGAGAACCACATGAGTGTTAAGTCCGTTAAATGTTTATTCCTATGGACGGACTAACCCGCTTATTATCATGTGTTGAATAATTTTTCTATGAGCATTATTCTTGCAAGTTTAACAGATATGAATAATGAATTTAAGCCCTTTCGCGATGTCGCCAGACGTCCGATCGTGGCACACTTGCTATTTACTTTGATATAAGCCCTTTCGCGATGTCGCCGACGTCCGATCGTGGCACGCTTGTTATTTTACATTGATATAAGCCCTTTCGCGATGTCGCCAGACGTCCGATCGCGGGCACACTTGCTATTTACTTTGATATAAGCCCTTTCTGCGATGTCGCCGACATCCGATCGTGGCACACTTGCTATTTACTTTGATATAAGCCCTTTCGTGATGTCGCCCGACGTCCGATCGCGGGCACGATGTCTATTACTTTCAATATAAGCCCTTTCCGTGATGTCGCCCGACGTCCGATCGCGGGCACGATGTCTATTACTCTCAATGTAAGCCCTTTATGTGGTGTCGCTTAGACGCCTCGATCGCGCATGATTTATTTATTTGTTCACCCTTCGAGGCGCCGCCGCATAATCCGATCGGTTTTCGTTATTTTTGTGGATTTCGGAGGACTACCGCCGACTTCCTTATTACTAAATAATGTCGTGCAAGTTCATCATGTGAATGTACATTACCAATTGCTCATGACGCTTTCATGCATGCATTTGTTATATCTTATGTCTGAACTGTCTTGCGAGTACTTTCAAAGTACTCACCTGGCTTGTTGATTTGGCCAGATGCTGACGAAGGCGATCTCATGCATGAAGAGTTCAATAGCGAGTCCGACGCCTAGAGGAGTCCCAATCAGTCTCGTGCGACCGGATTTGGTCATCGTGTTATATCCGCTCGCTACCAAAATAAATTCATCGAGCCTCACCTCGATGCTCGATGAGCCGCCAGTTTAGGAGTCATATTATCTACTCCACTGTGTTATTCCACCACCACTTTCATCTCGAGTCAGTAGTATGCCACCCCACACCATTGTGTCATATCCGCCATTATGTATAATTATGGGCGTGTTTGTAATAAATTTTGAGCAACCCAGCTCGAATTCTCAGTAATATATTTAATACTACTTGGCTTATTGTATCAAGATTTTGTCTACCTACCAGAGGATTTTTTCCTCGTATTAGACTCAAAAGGTCGGTTTCTCAATAAGCATTTTATTGGAAAACCGGTCGTGACAAGCTTGGTACCAGAGCCAGCTGATCAGTAGGAAGCCACTAGGTGCTAACGCTAATCGGTTATTAGCATAATAGAGCTAATTCATATTTTTGCAAATGTAGTCATTTTCTCGACACCAAGATAAATTTATGATCTGACCACTCAGAATTTTGCCTACTTGTAGATGGCTGGCAACGATCGTGAGTCACAGATGTTCGCCAACATGTCCGATGGGTTCGCAAGCTTCTCTCCTTCATCGTCTGTGTCGCGATGGGGCCATCTATGCGCCCAGTCTTCACACTCTACCAAGACAAGGTCAACGACATCGACCATGCACCAAGCGCGGTGCAATTCAAGGGAGGGCGTGTTGAGTTACGCCGCTTCGGTTCTTGGGGAGAGCCATGCCTACGGAGAAGCATGCGATGCAGATGGCAGCCCGTGAGACGATAGCTCGCCCTGTGGATGTCCTTCCTTCGATGAAGACTCGCCGTTACCGCTACCTTCCATGCCACGTGCCATACACCTGTCACCACGCTGCCTCTTGCCCCTGAGGAGAACGAGACGAGGCTTTTGAGATGCTTATCGAGTATCTCAAGGGCTCGAGGCAGCCTTCGACAACCTGGTGGATTTACCTTGTGGCTGCCCGCATGGACTCATCCATGGCTGTGCCGCCAACAGAGGGAGCTCTTGCCCACCGCACCGCCATCGACTTTCGCCTCACATCGGCATCTTTGCACCTACTACTCGCCATCGCTCGTCGCCTGCCTACCACCGAGGAGTTCAACCAAGTCATTGCGCCCACTCCAGTTCGCTCGCACCACCCTTGCGCCCACTCCTGTTCGTGTTGTTCAAGATAGGGCGCCTGGCCCATCAACTCAGCGCAGCACTTCACGCTGGAGCCTATTAGCGAGGAGGAGGTTGAGTCCCCAGCCTCCATCGCCTCACCTCGGCAGGCCAAGGGAAATCCTTACCATCTCCGACTGAGTACGCTTAGCCGCCATGCGATGTACTCGACTTGTACGATATGTTTATATGTACATAGGTTGTGAGAAGTAGCTTGTTTATGCATCATGTAGGAACTAGGAGAAGTGCACTAGTCTAAATAACATGTCAGGATTATGTACGCGTATCCTGAGTGATGTATTGTATAATTACTACTTGCGTGTAAGATATGTAATGAGCAGTCCTTCTCCGTGCGCAAACGTTTATTCTCTTGAAAAATCTTGGAGCATTTAAATTTTCCCGTCTTCATGAATTTATTGTATTTTGCGACTCAATTTATTTTCTTATGAGTTTTACAAAATATATCCCCAGAGTGAAAAATGTCTCGTCCTTGGACGCGCTCCATGCCAACTCCGCCAGAGGAAAATTTTGGCACACAACCAAGCAACAATTTCACACAGGGGCAGTCAAGTCAACAGGACAGTGAAACAACACTTTCCCAAATGTGTCGTCTTTATGAGCAAAGTCAGCAACAACATCAGGAAATGATGAATCAAGTCATCAATATGGGAAATCACCGTGGACAGTATCAGCAGCAATCCAAGTTATCTGAGCTACAGAAGACGCGTCCCCAAACATTTTCTCATACTGACAAACCTCTTGAGGTCGAGGACTAGCTTAGAGACATGGAAAGAAAATTAATTATTGCACAGTGTTCAGATCTTGAGAAAGTGTTATATGCACCGCACTATCTCACCGGAGCAGCTGCATCGTGGTGGGAAAATTTCCCACATGCACCCCAACGAAAATAATATAACCGGGAGGAGTTCAAAGAAGGTTTTGTGGGGCACATATTCCTAAAAGTCTTATGAAGATCAAGAAGAGAGAATTTGATGACCTCAAGCAAAGGACCATGACGGTGTCGTAATACAACAGTCAGTTTACTCGTTGTCTCGCCACGCCAACGAGGAGCGATGACTGAAAGCAAGAAGATGGAAAATTCCTAGACGGTCCGGCGCCGGCGCTTAAATGCCAACTGGTTGTGCACACCTTCCCAGATTTTAAAACGCTGGTGTATAAGGCCATTACCTTGGAAAATGAGAGACGAACTTGAAGATTTCGCAAGCGAAAAAGGACCAGACTAATCATGCTCGCAACCACCAAGCAAGACAGATTTTCAGAAAGGTGGGACACACAAACCCACGACAAACGCCTCACGCCTAATCAAGAATTTCCATGCAAGGGACAAGGAGTTCACATATCGCCCATGCATTACTTGCTACGCTAGGAGAGGAAGGGCACTATGCCAAGCAGTGCCCCAAGCCAAGGAACTGGACCCCAAAGCCGAACAACGGTGGTAATAATTCAGCGCCAAAGCGCAACAATTTCAACCCCAATAACAACCACAGAAGGGTCATTTGAACCACGTGACCTGAGAGGAAGCATGAATGCCCGGATATCGTGACTCGCACGCTCCTCGTCAACACAATACCGCCATGGTTTTGTTTGATTCTCGAGCTTCCCACTCATTCATTTCAAAAGTTTTGCCTTGCAAAATAATTTTTCGATGCTTCCTTGAAAAATCCATGATCGCCAAGTCCTCGATTAAGCAAGTTACCCAAAGGTTATTGCCAAGGTGTGGTTATTGAGTTTGAAGGATTGAAGTTTCACGCCAACCTTATTGTATTGGAAAATAAAGGACTGGATGTCATCTTAGGGATGGATTGGTTAACCACCAACAAAGGTTTTATTGATCGCTTCAACCGGACCGTAATTCTCACCCACCACCACGGGAAGACAATAAAAGTTTCAGCCAAAGAAAGAAAAATATCCCGCAACCGAGATTGAACAAGGTGGATATTTCTGAATTAAGCAAGGTTCCAGTAGTGTGTGAATTTCCAGACGTATTTCCCGAAGAGCTACCAGGAATGCCACCAGACCGAGAGATAGAATTCAGGATTGAGCTAGCACCCGGAACCGCCCCCATTTACAAGAAACCATACAGAATGGCACCATCCGAATTGGTAGAATTGAAGATGCAAATAAAAGAATTACTGGACAAAGGATATATTCGAGCCAGCTCCTCACCTTGGGGTTCACCAATTTTATTTGCCAAAAAGAAGGATGGAACACTGAGATTGTGTATAGACTATCGAGCACTTAACATGGTCACAATCAAGAACAAATACCCGATGCCATGGATAAATGTTTTATTTGATCAGCTCGCCAAAGCCAAGGTATTCTCAAAATTGACTTAAGGTCGGATACCATCAATTAAAAGTACGTAATGTAAGATATCCCCAAGACGGCATTCACCTCCGTGACACGGATTGTATGAGTTCACAAGAATGCCATTTGGACTAACGAATGCCCTCGCATATCTTGTTCACCTCATGAACAAAGTATTTATGAAGTTTATGGACAAGTTTGTTGTGGTATTTATCGACGATATTCGGATATACTCCAAGACACCAGAAGAGCACGCTGAACATCTCCGAATTGTACTAGGAGAACTTAGGAAACATCAATTGTACGCTAAATTCAGCAAGTGTGAATTTTGGCTAAGGTAGGTTTTCGGGCCACCATCGACCCAAGAAGGTATTGCAGAGACCCGAAAAGTCAAGGCTGTGCTGGCTGGAAACCACCAGCCAGTACAGAACGGACGTACTGAAGTTTCTCGGGAATGGCAGGTTACTACCAAGATTTATTGAAGGATTTTCCACTATAGCAAAGCCAATGACGCAACTACTCAAGAAAGACAAGAAGTTTGAATGGACGGAAGCTATAGAGAAGTTTCCAAGAACTAAAAAGGAAATTAATGACAAGACCAAGATTAATTGTACCGATATACACAAGAATTTTGAGGTGTATTGTGACGATCCCGAAGGGCCTCGGATGCGTGTTGATGCAAGAAGGCAAGGTAGTCGCAGATGTTTCCGCATAACTTCGCAAGAATGAGGAAAATGATCCTACTCATGACCTGGAGTTAGCAGCAGTTATTCATGCACTCAAGGAATGGAGACACTTTTACTTGAAATCGCTAGAAATATACACGACCATAAAAGCCTCAAGTATATTTTCACACAACCGAACTCAATTTACGGCAACGACGCTGGTTGGAATTAGTGAAGGATTATGATGTTGGAATCCACTACCATCCAGAAAAGCAAATGTAGTGGCAGATGCGCTAAGTCGGAACCCTAGCCCAAGGGCTACAACCTACCAAACTCGAGACCTGAATTTGGCAGAGTTTGCTAAACTCAACTTGTCGGTGGTCACCAAGGCAGCGATCGAATTTAGAAATGCAGCCTACCCCGATAGAAAAGATTAAAGAGGCTCAAGATGAGCACCCAAAGATTGAAGGCATAAATGAAAAGTGAGTTTGTGCAAGGCCTCGAGTTCGTTGATGAGCAAGGAATATTGTGGTACGGAGATAGACTTTATGCATCAAATATCGAGGACCTTAAACAGCAAATCTTAGCTAAAGGCCACACCGCCCCATATTCAATCCATCCCGAGGAACAAAATGTACAAGGATATTCAGGAAAATTTTTGTGGCACGGTATGAAAAGGACATAGCCACGCTCATCGCATGTTGTGACTCTTGTCAACGATCAAGGCCGAACACCGTAAACCAGCCGGACTTTTACAGCCAAATAAGATACCCGAGTGGAAATGGGACGAAATTGAATGGATTTTATTATTGGACTACCTCGGTCACGACACGGAATAATGCCATATGGGTCATCACCGATAGGCTGACTAAGGTAGCACACTTCATCCCCGTAAAGACAACCCACACCACTGTAAGCTTGCCAGGCTTTATCTTTCCCAGATCGCTCTGCTTACATGGAGTCCCAAAGACGATAATATCGCATGAGGCACTCAATTCGCCTCCGATTTTGGGATCACTTACAACAAGCTCGGGAACTCAATGGCTTAGTACCGCATACCACCCCTGCATCGATGGACAAACTGAACGCTGTAAACCAAATTCTAGAAGACATGCTAAGAGCATGTGTCCTCACCTATGGAACCAGCTTGGGAAGAAAGCTTACCATACGCAGAGTTCGTGATACAACAATAGTTACCAAGCCAGCCGCAAATGGCACCATTTGAGGCTCAGACGGGCGGAGATGTCGCACTCGCTAAATTGGTCGAAACCGGAGACAGCCATATCTTCGCCCGACATGCTCAAGGAGGTCAAGATAAAGTTAAGGTGATTAGGATCGACTCAAGATAGCCCAAAGTCGACAGAAGAGTTATTACGATCAAAAACATCGGGGAGTCAGTTTTGAACCCGGTGAGTTTGTGTACCTAGGAGTATCACCTATGAGGGGCCTGCAACGATTCAGGATTAAGGGGAAGCTAGCACAAAGATTCATCGGACCATTCTGCATAGTGGCACAGAGAAGCACGGTAGCCTACCAGCTAGACTTACCCGAAGATTTATCCGATATCCACGACGTGTTCCACATCTCGCAGTTGAGGAAGTGCGTAAGCAACCCAGAGAAGCAGGCATCCCATGAAAACACCGCACGCCCTCTTGGACGGGTGCAGGTGTCGGTGGCGGCGAGCATCGCCGACGCCGGCAGCTTCTGCGGTGGCAGAGCCACCCGTGGCGGCCAACGGAGCCAGCGCCGGCTCGCTACGCCTGTTCGCCGCCTAACGCTCCTTGCCCTCCGCGTGGCTCTCACACACGCCAACGCACCCCGCAGCACCGCCGCCGTGGCCTCGAAAGCACGTGGCGCGCCCTTCGCCGCCGATGGGGCCCGCGCCGCCTGTTCCGCCGAACCCACCCGAGCACCTAACCCAACTCGTTTAGCGCCTAAACGGAACAAGTGGAACTCCACGTTGACGCCCAACTCCCTAAACTCCTCGACTAAGCTCTCCGCCGCCAGAAACCATCGCCGGAGATCTCCGTTCACGACCACCGCCGGATCGCTTATAAAAGGAAGCCCCGAGCTCGTTCTCGAGAACGCACTACCACTGCACCTCACCAACACCTCGCCAGCCACTAGGAGGACCTCGAGGAGGTCTCTCCCCAACTCCGCCGCCCGATCCGCCTCGCCACCATCTCGATCCACTCCGGTGAGACCATCCCCGACGCCCAAACCCCGCCAAGAACCTCCTCGAGCACCCAAAGGAGCTAACCCAAGATTTGATTTGACCTTCGCAGCCCTCCCCGACGAGATCCAACTCCACCCGAGCCGCCGTCCTCACGGAGCGAGGGCCATTGCCGACGTAGTGCTCGCCGCCGACCACCACCACCACTCACCGACGCGGAAGGTCACGCTGAGCACGAGGTAACGCCTAATCCCCGCCTCGCCGTGGATCGCCCGGTGACCACCGCAGCTCTCGGCGCCGACGAGCCTGCTTTCCCTGCTTGAATTTCAAACCTGACGGGTGGGACCCGCCCGTCACCTCTCTCGTTTTTTTTTGAACTGCTTTCTGAAAACGATTCGGCAAATACGCTTTCGGCCCCGAGACGCTTTTTCTGGTCTTTTCTGTTCAGCCCCTTGAGAAGTTTCTGTTTCATTACAGAAAGGTCCCTTGATTTAAACCCTTATAACTTTTAAACAGAAAAGGATTTTTGATTGATTCTTTTTCTGTCCTCTTTAAAATTTTGTCTAGTTTTTTATCAGATTTATTTGAAAAATATTTGGAATATTTTTGTGCACCTCATGGTATTTATGATAGTGCGGTATTTCAGATACCGTAGATACCGGAGGAGGTGGCGGAACCGCGAACTTCACCGAACTAGGCTCACTACTCAACCAGGCAAGCATGTTTGAACTTTTGATATGATGAGTGTCTTTGGCATGTTTGCATTAAGTAGTTCCATGGCATGTTTATGAACATCTCGATGAGGGTTATATTCCATGCAAAGTTGAGGCAAGTGAGTTTCGAAAATCCATAAGTTGTTGGATATGAGTTTGCATGGCCATGAGATGGCATGAGAATGGGTAAGATGGCAGTGTTGTAGCATGCCGCCTTATGCTGCACCATTTGACCCAAAGGTCAACATGAATTAGTCCAGCCTCGTCCGTATTCCCTTTCCGTACTACCACATGTTTTCCGCAAGGAATATGGCTTAGTAAGTTGCAAACCGCTTTCTGGTACACACCAAATCGAGAGGCGGGATGAGGGTTCCATGGCCCTGGATTAAAGCCTATCATCCGGTCAGGGGCATGGGTGTTTCCGTTGGGACCGAGAGGGGGCACCCTTAGAGCGTGCATGATATAAATTTGATCCCATGCTATTCGAGATTGTGATCTCCCGCCTCAAAGTTTTTCTTGAACGCTGTCTAGGGTGATTCCTGGCATCGTGAGGTGGGATGGGTGTGTCTTCGTTAGATGTGTTTCTTCCGAATACCAGAACGGAACTAGTCCTTCGTGACTACGGAAACCGCTATGTGGGTAATTTAGTACAAACTCGCAGAGTCAAAAATCTTTGAAATCATCTTATCCATGTCCAAGTACTGTGTTCATCTTATCTTGTCAAGTGTCGCCTCGGTGATGTAAACTCCGGAGAACCACATGAGTGTTAAGTCCGTTAAATGTTTATTCCTATGGACGGACTAACCCGCTTATTATCATGTGTTGAATAATTTTCTATGAGCATTATTCTTGCAAGTTTAACAGATATGGATAATGAATTTAAGCCCTTTCTGCGATGTCGCCAGACGTCCGATTGTAGGCACACTTGCTATTTACTTTGATATAAGCCCTTTCGCGATGTCGCCAGACGTCCGATCGTGGCACGCTTGTTATTTTACATTGATATAAGCCCTTTCTGCGATGTCGCCGACGTCCGATCGCGGGCACACTTGCTATTTACTTTGATATAAGCCCTTTCGCGATGTCACTCGGACATTCGATCGTGGCACACTTGCTATTTACTTTGATATAAGCCCTTTCTGATGTCGCCCGACGTCCGATCGCGGCACATATATGTCTATTACTTTCAATATAAGCCCTTTCGTGATGTCGCCCGACGTCCGATCGCGGGTAACGTATGTCTATTACTCTCAATGTAAGCCCTTTATGTGGTGTCGCTTAGACGCCCGATCTATGCATGATTTATTTATTTGTTCACCCTTCGAGGCGCCGCCTGCATAATTCGATCGGTTTTCGCTATTTTTGTGGATTTCGGAGGACTACCACCGACTTCCTTATTACTAAATAATGTCGCAAGTTCATCATGTGAATGTACATTACTAATTGCTCATGACGCTTTCATGCATGCATTTGTTATATCTTATGTCCGAACTGTCTTGCGAGTACTTTCAAAGTACTCACCGCTTGTTGATTTGGCCGATGTCGACGGCTAGCGATCTCATGGATGAAGAGTTCAATAGCGAGTCCGACGCCTAGAGGAGTCCCAATCAGTCTCGTGCGACCCTAGATTTGGTCACTATGTTATATCCGCTCGCTACCCAAATAAATTCATCGAGCCTCACCTCGATGCTCGATGAGCCGCCAGCTTAGGAGTCATATTATCTACTCCATCGTGTTATTCCACCACCACTTTCATCTCGAGTCAGAGTATGCCACCCCACACCATTGTGCCATATCCGCCATTATGTATAATTATTGGCGTGTTTGTAATAAATTGTTGAGCAACCCCAGCTCGATTCTCGTAATATATTTAATACTACTGCTTATCAGATCAAGATTTTGTCTACGGTCAGAGGATTTTTCCTCGATCTTGGACTCAAAAGGTCGGTTTCTCAATAAGCATTTTATTGGAAAACCGGTCGTGACATGATGGTGATGATGTTGCTATCGACGCAGGGCTTCGCCTAAGCACAGCTACTATATGACCGAGGTGGA
>JAHIAM010001637.1:0-37664 GCA_021605205.1 Aegilops longissima
CGTGAAGGCGGCAACCAGTTGGACTTGCCGCCTTTACGCGCTTAGCGAGGAGGCTGCCCCTCTGGCTGCGGTCTTGTTGTCGCCACCGGCCGGCTGTTGGAAGCGGTGTGGGGCCTGCTCTTGTGATCGATACGCTGCTGTCGCCGACTGGCGTCGCCGGCGGGTTCAGGAGCATGAAGCTACTTTGCGATCGCGCTGCTTGATCTCCGTCTTCATGGAGAGTCGGCGATGGCGTGCTTATGCTATGACTAGCAGCTCGTCGAGGTCTCCGGCTCGTCGCAAAGGAGCTTGTGCTTGAGGAGGTGCCTTCTCTGCACCCGGTGAAAGTACTTTCGATTACTGCACCTCGTGCACTCCTTCGCGGAGTTCGGGCTCGCCCGGTAGCGTGAGGTAGTCGCGAGTAGACTTCGTTGGGGCCTTATGCGCTGGGACAAGCTAGCGAGGCTTGGGAGTCGCTTGTATGTGCTCGTGAAGTTGCGGACAAAGGCCTCGGTGAAGTCGACCCAGCCCGTTGATGCTGCGGGGCTTCAAGCTGTTCAACCATGTCCGGGCCGTGCCACAGAGCATGAGGAACATACTTACGACACAGCGCTTGTTGCCGTTCGCTATCTTGACGGACGTGGGTAGTCCACCAGCGATCCTCCGGCTTCCGCGGGCGGTGTATTTGGGTGTGTCTCGAAGTGTGAATCCTCGGGAAGGGCTCATCTCGGATCACGAGGTCGAAAGCAGGCGGGCCCAGCTCGTCTTCTTCTTCTAGCGCCCGAGATCGGTGGAGTCGCTCAATCCGGTGGCGGCGTCGTTCTCTCCGACTCCCTCTCGGCCAAAGCGGTCGCCGAAGTCGGATCTCTTTCGGCGGAGTGGCGGGTAGATCGCCTTTCTGCGGGAGGAGGAAGGCGATAATCGTCCCGCCGCTCCATCGCTCTTAGGCGGCCGTCTTAAATCACGCTCGATGGAGATGTGAGTCCGGCTATGGCTGACGGCGGATCCTGGTTCTTTCTTCGCGGGCGCCGCCCGGTCGGCGTTTGAGATGTCAGCGCCTTGATCTCCGGCGAGAGGCAAGTCGCTGTGTTGTCGTCGTGGCGCCTCGTGCGGCAGCAACCGTCTTCTTGGCGGCGCGTCGAGCTCTTTGGACTTCGCTCCGTCATCGGTGCTCTCGCCCTCGAAGTTATCCAGCTTCGTCCGCGCCGCTTTGAGCAGCGCGAATATTCTCCGCGAAGCGTGGCGTACAGGCGGCCCGACCCCAAACAGAATGGCGAGGAGCAGCGCCGTGCTTGCGGACCGCGCCTGGCGGCTGAAACCCGGTCGGTCGGCGAGCCGCCTGGCGTGATCCATCTCGCTGATAGGCTTCGACAAGCGTCTCGCCTTGCACCGGCTTAATGCGCCTACAAGGGGCTGAAAGGCGGCGTGCCTCGGTGTTTAGCGTCGGCGTCCTCCGGAATGGGCGGTGAGTCTTCGAGAACAGCGTCGAGAAGGTCACGAGCCCCCGCTGAGGGCTCGCCGTGGCCGATAGCGAGTACGCCAGCGGTGCTCCCGCCCGCTCTCCAGCGAGGAGAGGCTCGTCGTAGATCACCATGTTGGTGGGGAATGCGTCGGCGGCAGCGGTGTCGGAGTCGACCAGCATCGGGTCGGTGGAGCCTCACGGACTCCATGTCGGCGGCGGCTCGCCCGTCGGCGTGGAGCTGCTCGAGGAGGCCAGCGAGGAGCTTCGGGGCGTCTGTACCTGCGTTGGACCTGAGGCTCGTTGGAGGCGAACCTCGCCGACAAGTTCAACGAAGCAACTTCGCCCGCGCGAGGCAACCTCGGCGCCATGCAGCGTCAGCGGCAAACTCCATCTGGCGTGCCGGGCTGGCTGCGCTTCGCCGGGGAGAAGAGGTTCCGTCAGGCGGTCTCGGGACGGACGGTGCACCGGCCCCGGTGGGCGCCAAATGTCGGGGTTGGGTGCGACATATGCCAAAGGATGGCTTATCATGGAGGCGAGTAGAGCGTCGCGGTGCACAGAAGCAGGATGGGCGAACATACACGCCTGTGAATCTTACCCAACCGGAGGCTCTCGGGAGATAACACCCCAACTGCTGCTCTGCGGGGTCTCCGCATGATCACTATGGCAAAGTGGGTACAAGAGGCTCCTTGAGCTGTTGAGGTGAGGAAGGAGAAGGGCTGCTTGCTCTTCTCTCCCTCTATGTGTGTGTCTAAAACTACTAGCTTCAACCCTTTGCATGGGTGTCCGGGGGTTTATATAGGCCTACCCCAGAAGGCCTGCGATAATCCGGCTGGGTGTGGGTCCAAGCCGTCAGTCTTTAAGTCGCGTCTTCTCCGCGACTCACAGGGCCCGCCGACTAGTGGGCCCGGCAGCAGCCAACATGGGGCGACAGACCCTTGTCCCCCGTGGGGCGGGTCTTGTCGGCTGCAGATTCTGTGGCCGTGCTTCTAACCACGAGCTTGGTCATGGGGTTATAGCAGATGCACGCCGCTGGCGGCGATCACTATTGCCATTCCCGTCTTATGCAGTTAATGGCGCGTGGATCCCGCGGGAGGGGCGGCCGACTCCGGAGGCCGACTCCATCGGGTCCATCTTTGAGGCGCTCTCGCCGTCTTGATACTCCCGCCCGACAGCAGAAATCCCGCCGTCTTCGGGTCATCTGAGCGAGGCCATCATGGAGTACGAGAATCTGCCTGGCCCGATGTCGGGGCGGCATAACAACAGATGCAGCGTCGGACGGAGATCTCCGTCGATGCAGCGCTCGCCATACACCGCCCTTATGGGCAGGGTAGGGATGGGCGCAAAGGCGGCCTTACCCCATCCGCTCATAGTCGCTCAAGCAGGAGGTAGTTGGGGTCGCGGAGCCCGTCTCACATGTCTTCGGCCTCGCTGGAGGTCGCTGGCTTGGAGTAAAACATCTGAAGTCGCCGTCTTAAAATCGGCTTATCTTGAGGCCGCCCGTTGGGACTCGGCCCGAGAGGGTGTCGGCGACTACTGTTGCCGACTATCTGAAAGCGGCTCTTTGTCTTAGGGTCTTGAGGCGCGATCGCCCGATGTTTTAACAGAGTTAGGGGCTCGGGTTCACCTACCCGTAGTCCATTACTCCGACATTCCGCTTGTTCTTCCCCTTCATCACTTGGTTCAATAACAGACAAGCTTCGCCTTCAATGGCATGTCAATTAGGGAGCACAAGTATAGTACTAAACTTAATTTTCTGATGAAAGTGGCAAAATACAAGCCAACAGTTGTGAAATATCCTTATCTTACCTCAATGGGATATTACGATGCACATACAGATTGGAAGTCTTGTCTCCATTTGTGCAGTTCACTAAAACCAAGCAACATTATCGTACAAGTAGCACAACATATGAAAGCACACTCTGAATCATGTGAAAGAAGGCTAATCTTGACCTCTCATGATCACGAATTCAAACAACTCACAAGAAGAAGATCTGAACCAAATTCTCCTTAGCGGATAGGAAGTAAGATCTCCTCTTGTGCGATTCCACTAAGATCAAGCAATCAAGCAACGTTGTCGATTGTGACATTTTGGTTGAACTGCATAAAACACTCTTAAAACAAAAGTGTTTTGTGCGGTGCAACAAATAGTCTAATGGCAACAAGGTGAAATAGATAACCCTATTTACAGAGGTGCAAAGGAAACAATTAGTGGTCGATAACGGTGGATGACACGAAGCCAAAAAAAGAAGCATCTACCTTATCTAAATGGGAAAGAAAGCAAGATAGTAGCATTTCTCAAGCGGGGCATTGATTAATATTAACTTAGAGATTATATTAACAATAAAATTAGATTAAACATGTAATTTTCTTTTAAGCGTGGCATTGCATCAATTTTCAGTGACATTATTTGAGGGTGTTTGTTTACGAGGGACACTTTGGTGTAGGGACTAAAAAACTCCGTGTCGGTCCATCTAAACCAAATAGGAGGGACTTTTAGGGACTAAGCGTGGGCATTTGGGACTAAAGAAAGAAGACCCGAGGGAGTTTTTGGGACTTTTTCCAATAGTTGCCCTGCCACGCACCTTGTTTCTATTAGTTCATTACTAGGGGTAACATGGTATTTTAGCATGTCATTTGATAACCTCTAGTCCATGTTTAGTCCACTGGAACCAAGCAGGTAGGAACTAGGGAGTTTTAACCAAGCAGGGCCTTAGATTAACAATAGCTAATGAGTTTCACGGGGCAGTGGGCCTTTTGCACCATGTGCATCTACCGATGTCTTGTGGTCATGCACGATCTGTTGCAAAAAGAACAAACAACCAAGGAGCATATTTGTGTTGGTCCCAGTTTTGTTATCTTTAGACACCTTTCCTATGTGGCGCAGCAAATCTAGTCTGCTCAAACTCTACAACCTTGTCCCTTCCTTTCGTTTTGAACTAGTACTTTCGCCCTTCCTTTCCTCTTTGAACCACGTCCTAGATTTATGCGATACAACTTTCCCCACTACTTTCCACATTCCTTTCCTCTTTGAACCACGTCCTAGATTCATGCTATACAACTTTCCCCTTCATTTCCTCTTTGAACCCGTCCTAGATTCATGCTATATACTTCCTCCGTTCCTAAATATAAGTCTTTGTAAAGATTCCACTATGAACTACATCTTGATGTATATAGATGCATTTTAGAGTGTAGATTCATTCATTTGCTCGTATGTAGTCCTAGTAAAATCTCTACAAAGACTTATATTTAGGAGCGGAGGAGTACAACTTTCCCTACTTTCCCCACTCCTTTCTTCTTTGAACCATGCCCTAGATTCATGGTATACATGCAGCTAGAGCAATGCATGTGGAGTAAGTAAATTATACCTTAAGGTTCTTGGGGCATGGTTCGATTGGCTGACAGGGGCGATGGCGAAGAAGAAGGGTCGGAGGCCCTCACGCCGCTTGCTGGGTGGAAAGTGAACAGCTACTTGATGGTGGATTCCCTCCCTCACCGGGCGACAGCGTTAAGCCTCCTTCCCTTCGGTGAGACGGATCTGCCGGCTCTTTGAGCAGCAGTGAGAGGAGAGAGAGAATAGAAGTCTTGTTTAGATCTGGAGAGGCGAGAGAGTGTGAAGGAAACTTCTAGCGGCTGAGGCTCCAGTGAGAGAGGCGAGAGAGTGTGAAGAGAGCAACTACAAGTCTTTGAGGCTCTAAGCGTTTATATATATCTTTGGAGAGAGAGTGTGAAGCGTGCAAACCCTAGAAAACATTTTGACCAGTCAAAGAATCCTCTGGCAAAATTATGCTCAAGTGTAGTTATCGAACCCGAGACCTCAAGTTTGATAAGCGAACAGGCTAACCAGCTACACAACCCTCCGTTATGTTCAACGAGAGGAAAATAACCTTTATACACTCCTGCATTCTGTGACAAGCATGCGTGTTTTTTTTGTGTGTGGGGAGTCATTGGGATTTCAATCATAATCATGTCAGCTGGCTTTGGTGGTAAGACTATCCACGATGGTGCAGAAATAATGCAGCCTTAGTCACCTTACCTCTCTCCATGTAATACGTTGGGTCCCACCGGTCGGAGGTGAAACAAACAAATTAATAAGAAAAAATAAAAGCGCCCGATGGTGTATCTTACCTCACACATCTCGCTCTTTGCTCAGAACCTTTGTCCAATTGGTCCCTCTGTTACGCTCCACGTACTATTTTAAGTGAATTCTTATTATAACATGCACACAAATTTTGGGCACTTGTATTCGACTTAAGTCGGTGTGCCACCGTATCTCGTATACTTACTACTCCCTCCGTCTAGGTGTAATAAGTCACGTTAGAAGGTGCAAGCAGGACCAAGGTGCGTGCGTGTGCGTGTGTGTGTTTTTGACATGTGTGTGTTAGAGAGTGCGACAGATCGACCTACTCCTCTGAGAGATGTTGTGTAGTGTATGATTTTAGCCTTGCGAGTGGTGCATCCTCTCATTTCGAGGCGTGTCCGGTAGGGACATCGGACAGCTGCCACGCCCGCTCGACCAGCTGGCCCACCCAAAGCCCCTCCATCGCCCCCTATCTTCCCACTGAAATGGTCGGCGCCGCTCCAAGAATCGGTGCCGCATTCATGCCCGGGCAGAGCGGATCGACCTCTCACTGGCGCCAAGTGATGGTTTCTTCGTCCGTCAACTTCTTGCTTGGTCTATGTGATTTGTGGCTCATTGGTCTTTATTCTGAGGTGGTAGGACTGCTGGATGTCCCACGATTTCGGTGAAAGGAGGAACTACTACTACTAGATTACAATTTTCTCCATTCTTCTGACGGAGGAGTGCAAGAGCGGTGAAAACATGCAGGCTCGGTGATTACATGGCCCACCTCACACTATCATCGTGCGACACCTAACTCTTTACATAGTACTCCCTCCGTTCCTAAATATTACTAGATGAGTCCCCGCATGTTGCATGGAACAACGGTATATCTCTCTGCATAAAATTATCGATTTCATAGAACTAAAAAAACTCTATAACCGCATGACAAATGTGGTGGCAGAACTAAATAAACTCCATCATCATTTAGATCATCCACGTAAGGAAAAAAAGATCAGCCAACTCCTCTTGCATAATGGGATTATATTTTCTTTTGACATGTTAATGGGACTTAAAAGCTCACTTACATGCATGCTACGGTCCATGCTTGCATGCAGACATGTTGATGTGATTTAAAATCCACTCACATGCATGTGCCACGGTATTTCTGCATGCTTGCATGTGGCTTAGTCTGGAGCCTCTCAGCGTCTAGATCGAGGCGGCTATTATGGACTGATTTACTTCATCGATGGCTACATCAATTTTGATGATGTGGCTCAAGGAGAGGATAGAGAATTCCTAGTAGTGGGGCTAGCTATTACTAGTAGATAAGTCTTTGTAGAGATTCCACTAGGTGAACTACATACGGAACAAAATGAATGAATGTACACTTAAAATGCATCTATATACATCCGCATGTGGTTCATGGTGAAATCTCTACAAAGACTTATATTTAAACGGAGAAGTACTAGTATAGTGCGTCTTGTAATTTATCAGCGAGATAAATTTGTACAATGCTATGAAGCTTCCGACACATTACATGTATCTTCGTCCAAGGTTGCCCGTTGCAACATTTCATCAAATACAAAGGAGACTAACATGCATGCTATTGCATCTCAATGATTGACATATCATAGCAAATATGTACTCCCTCCGTTTCAAAATAAGTGTCTCAACTTTGTGCAAACTTTAGTACAAAGTTGTACTACTACTAAAGTTGACACTTATTTTGGAGCGAGGCAGCTAAAGAAAAAACGGTCCATGCAATCCCTAGCCCTTGAACCGTGAACCCTGACCAGCTTCTATTTGCTGGCAGCGTTCGAGCTTCTAATAAATGAAGTTTGCAACCTTTTGACCATCGGATCATTTTGTGCAGTTTCACCAAAATCGAGATGAGCATCCTGTGGCAAAGAAATTGAAGAAGCGTGATTAGAATAATATTACTGGGACTAGTTGATGAGACATAAACTCATCACAAATACAATGCGTAGAAGCCGGTAGAGGTATGTGTGGGGGCAAAAGTAGAGAAATATCCACGAGGGAGTGATGTGGGCAGCTGGAGCGATGGTGCAAGCTGGCTATAAAGGGAGTTGTGCACGAGGGCGTAGCTCAACCTTGAGGAGGCGGCGGGGCGGCAACTGCCCACGTCATGGCGGTGAGCAAGGGGAAGGTAACCTCACCGGCTTTGTGAGAGAGAACAGGGGACCCCTGATCGGGACGTGCCAGCGGTGGGTTTTCACCGTCGGCTGACCACCGTATCTACACTAAGCATCCACCCCTTCCCCAGCGGGCGTGATCTGCTGGGATGTTAGAATGTGGCCACGATCGTTTTGTGCGAGAGTGTGAAGAGCAACCCAGACAAGCAACCGTGTAGGCTGGCCCGTCGACTATGTATATAGTGGAGCAGTTTCCTTTTCTCTCAATATGAACCTATCATATTGCGTCACGTGCCTTGAAGAAAAAAAACTTTATTTATAAATGGCGCGGCACCTACTACTGGTTGATAACCCACAAGTATAGGGGATCGCAACAGTTTTCGATAAGTAAGAGTGTCGAACCCAACGAGGAGCTAAAGGTAGAACAAATATTCCCTAAAGTTCTATCGACCACCGATACAACTCTACGCACGCTTGACGTTCGCTTTACCTAGAACAAGTATAAAACTATAAGTACTTTGTAGGTGTTTTCGGATAGGCTTGCAAGAAAGTAAAGAACACGAAAATAAAACTAGGGGCTGTTTAGATAAAGACACAACTAAAGTAAATATGGCGAGTGTGGAAAAGTGGTGGTAGGAGTTGTGGAATTGTCCCTAGGCAACTGACTATGTTACTAGACCGATAATCGTTATTGCAATTCTATTTAAGGGAGAGGCATAAGCTAACATACTTTCTCTACTTGGATCATATGCACTTATGATTGGAACTCTAGCAAGCATCCGCAACTACTAAAGATTCATTAAGGTAAAACCCAACCATAGCATTAAAGCATCAAGTCCCCTTTATCCCATACGTAAACAACCTACTTACTCGGGTTTGTGTTTCAGTCACTCACGCAACCCACTATAAGCGAATCATGAACGCATTGCAACACCCTACAGCGGGAATCCCTCACGCTTGCGCGACACGGAGGGCACCATAGGACAGCACCAATAATAAAACATGCAACTCAAATCAATCATAGCAATTCATCAATCACCGATAGGACAACGAAAATCTACTCAGACATCATAGGATGGAAACACATCATTGGATAATAATATGAAGCATAAAGCACCATGTTCAAGTAGAGGGTACAACGGATTGCGGGAGAGTGGACCGCTGTAGATAGAGGGGGGAAGGTGATGGAGATGTTGGTGAAGATGACGGCGGTGTTGGTGTAGATCGCGGTGATGATGATGGCCCCCGGCGTTCGGCGCCACTTTGGAAGCAAGGGAAGAGCCCCCATCTTGTTCTTCTTCCTTGACCTCCTCCTAGATGGGAGGAGGGTTTCCCCTCTGTTCCTTGGCTCCCATGGCTTGGGAGGGGCGAGAGCCCCTCCGAGATTGGATCTATCTCTCTGTTTCTGCGTTTTGTTCTGGCTCTGTTTCACCGTTTCGCGTATATATGGAGATCCGTAACTCCGATTAGCCTGAAACCTTCGCCCAGATTTTTTTTCCGAATATTATCTTTCTTGCGGCAAAAGAAGAGCATCAACCGCCTTACGGTGGGCTCACGAGGGTAGGCGGCGCGCCCAGGGGGGCGGGTGCGCCCCTGCCTCGTGAGCACCTTGGGCACCGTCTCGCGTGGATTTTTCTTCTGGAATTTTCCATATTTTCCAAAAGTAAGCTCCGTCCATTTTTATCCCGTTTGGACTCCGTTTGATATGGATATCCTGCGAAACACAAAACATGCAACAGACAGGAACTCGCACTGGGCACTGGATCAATATGTTAGTCCCAAAAATAATATAAAAAGTTACCAAAAAGTATACAAAAGTGAATAATATTAGCATGGAACAATCAAAATTATAGATCTGACGGAGGCGTATCAGCATCTAAGCTTAATTCCTGCTCGTCCTCGTGTAGGTAAATGATAAAAAGAATAATTTTGATGTGGAATGCTACCTAGCATAATCTTGATCATATGTCTAATCATGGCATGAATATTAAGACACGAGTGATTCAAAGCAATAATATATCCTTTGACATAAAAACAATAATACTTTAAGCATACCAACCAAGCAATTATGTCTTATTGAAATAACATAGCCAAAGAAAGCTCATCCCTACAAAATCATATAGTCTGGCTATGCTCCATCTTCACCACACAAAATATTCACATCATGCACAACCCCGATGACAAGCCAAGCAATTGTTTCATACTTTTGACGTTCTCAAACCTTTTCAACTTTCACGCAATACATGAGCGTGAGCCATGGACATAGCACTATAGGTGGAATAGAATATGATGGTGGGGGTTATGTGGAGAAGACAAAAAAGGAGAAAGTCTCACATCGACGCGGCTAATCAACAGGCTATGGAGATGCCCATCAATTGATGTCAATGTGAGGAGTAGGGATTGCCATGCAACGGATGCACTAAGAGCTATAAGTGCATGAAAGCTCAAATTGAAACTAAGTGGGTGTGCATCCAACTTGCTTGCTCATGAAGACCTAGGGCATTTGAGGAAGCCCATCGTTGGAATATACAAGCCAAGTTCTATAATGAAAATTCCCACTAGTATATGAAAGTGACAACATAGGAGACAATCTATATGAAGAACATGGTGCTACTTTGAAGCACAAGATATGAGACTCACTACATGAAGAACATGGTGCTACTTTGAAGCACAAGTGTGGAAAAAGAGATAGTAACATTGCCCCTTTTTTATTTTTTATTTTTATTTTTGCGGGCTTCTTTGGCCCCATTTTTTTTATTTAGGCTTCATTGGCCTCTTTTTTTGATGGGGCAATGCTCTAGTAATGATGATCATCACACTTTTATTTACTTACAACTCGATATTACAACTCGATACTAGAACAAAGATATGACTCTATATGAATGCCTCCGGCGGTGTAGCGGGATGTGCAATGATCTAGCGTAGCAATGGCATCAAAAAACGGACAAGCCATGAAAACATCATGCTAGCTACCTTACGATCATGCAAAGCAATATGACGATAAATGCTCAAGTCATGTATATGATGATGATGGAAGTTGCATGGCAATATATCTCGGAATGGCTATGGAAATGCCATAATAGGTAGGTATGGTGGCTGTTTTGAGGAAGATATAATGAGGCTTATGTGTGACAGGCGTATCGTATCACGGGTTTGGATGCACCGTGAAGTTTGCACCAACTCTCGAGGTGAGAAAGGGCAATGCAGTGCCGAAGAGGCTAGCAATGATGGAAGGGTGAGAGTGCGTATAATCCATGGACTCAACATTAGTCATAAAGAACTCACATACTTATTGCAAAAATCTATTAGTCATCAAAAAAAGTACTACGCGCATGCTCCTAGGGGGATAGATTGGTAGGAAAAGACCATGCTCGTCCCCGATCGCCACTCATAAGGAAGACAATCAATAAACACCTCATGCTCCGACTTCGTTACATAACGGTTCACCATACGTGCATGCTACGGGACTTGCAAACCTCAACACAAGTATTTCTCAATTTCACAATTACTCAACTAGCATGACTCTAATATCACCATCTTTATATCGCAAAACTATTGCAAGGAATCAAACATATCATATTCATCGATCTACAAGTTTATGTAGGATTTTATGACTAACCATGTGAATGACCAGTTCCTGTCATCCCTCTAAATAGATATAAGTGAAGCAAGAGAGTTTAATTCTTTCTATAAAAGATATGCCCACGCTCTAACAAGTATAAGTGAAGCGAAAGAGCATTCTACAAATGGCGGTTGTCTATGTAAAGAGAAACAGGCAATCCAAACTTCAAATGATATAAGTGAAGCACATGAAGCATTCTATAAAGCCATACTCAAAAGATATAAGTGAAGTGCAATGAGCATTCTATAAATCAACCAAGGACTATCTCATACCAGCATGGTGCATAAAAGAAAAATAAATACCTAATTGCAAAAGACGCTCCAAGACTTGCACATAATGTATGAACGAAACGAATCCGAAAACATACCTATACTTGTTGAAGAAAGAGGGGATGCCTCCCCAGCATCCCCAAGATTAGACGCTTGAATCTCCTTGAATATTTACTTGGGGTGCCTCGGGCATCCCCAAGCTTGAGCTCTTGCCTCTCTTCCTTCTTCTCACATCGAAACATCCTCGATTAGACATTACATCCACACAAAACTTCAACAGAAAACTCGGTAAGATCCGTAGTATAATAAAGCAAATCACCACTCTAAGTACTGTTGCAAATCAATTCAGATTTTGTTTTTGCATTGTGTCTACTGTAATATAACTTTTTCATGGCTTAATCCACTGATATAAATTGATAGTTTCATCAAAACAAGCAAACTATGCATCAAAAACAGAACAGTCTGTAGCAATCTGAACATTCACCATACTTCTGATACTTGAAAAATTCTGCAAAAATTAGGAAAAATAAAAAAGTTGTACAGAAAGACACTGCAAAAAGAATCAGAACCATTTGACGTTCCAGTTACAAATTAAAATTTGCGCACTACAGCCAAAGTTTCTGTCCTGCACCGCACAAACCAACAAGCATTGTAAACATCCTAAAGGCAAACCTTGGCACATTATTTTTATAATACAATGGAATTGTACAAGGGGATAATTATTTTTGTTCAAAAGTTTCTGTAATCAAGATTCACAAAGTTGCCGTGAGCATGAACAAAGTTCAAGGAGCTCTGCCACTTCAACAATGTTTGTCTTTCTCACTTTCGCTTTCCTTTTTGAAAAGTTTGGGTTCCCCTCTTTATTTTTTTTTTGTTTTTAAACTATATAAAAGCACTCAACAGAAATAAATGACTCTCTAAAACTTCCAGGTTGTCTCCCTGGCAGCACTTTCTTTAAAGCCATTAAGCTAGGCATATAGTGCTCAAGTAATGGATCCACCCGGATCCCAAGGTATATCAAAGCCAATTTTAATTAACAATGATTTGTAATTTAGTAGTGAGCACAAAGTAACATAAATCATGCAACAACAAAGTCTAACTCTCTTCGTATGCATCAGCATGTCATAAAAGAACAATTCATGCACACAAAGTAAAGGCCAATGCATAGTATAAGCCGTTTCTTGCAATTCTATCGTGCTGGAAACATAGAGAGGTGGAGATATAGTTCCTATCTCATAATAATTGCAAGTAGGAGCAGCAAGCACATGCATATTATATTCATCAAAATCATCATGTGCAATGGTAAAAGGCAACCCATCAATATAATCCTTAATAAGCACAAACTTCTCCGATAAAGTGTAGTCGGGAGAATTCAAAAAGATAATAGGACTATCATGCGTGGGTGCAATAGCAAAAATTTCATGTTTAACATAAGCAACTATAGCAAGTTCATCTCCATAAGCATAATTCATATTGGCATCTTGGCCACAAGCATAGCAAGCATCATCAAAAAGGGATATTTCAAACAAATTCAAGGGATCATAGCAATCATCATATCAATCATCCTTCGGTAAGCACGAAGGGGAATTAAACAATGTATGAGTTGGAGGGTTACTCTCATTATAAGGTGGGCACGGGTAGCTAATCCGCTCTTCCTCCTTTTGTTCTTCGTTCTCCTCATCATCTTTTTCATCCAATGAGCTCACTGTTTCATCAATTTCTTCTTCCATAGCTTCCTGCAAAATATTAGTCTCTTCTTGGACAGCGTTGACTTTCTTCATAAAAGCATTAATATAGTAATTGTATTCATAATTTTCATAGCAATATCCAAGTATAGCAAGATTTTCCGGCCTATAACCATCATCATCAAAAGCTTCATACTTTTCAAACAAAGCTTCAATATCATAAGCAGCCTTAAAAGCAACAAATTCTTCTATTTGTTCCACATCATAGTAATCATATATACCATTAGCATAAGAAGCTAAGGTTTCATTATCGTTAAATTTGCATGAAAAGGGGAGGTGTGGAGCCTCCATCCTAGAGCAACAAGTAATATCATATCTCAAGCATAGATTCCAGGCATACCAACGCAACATAATAAATTGATCCCATAGTAGTTTCCCTTTTTGTGTCGAGCGATAATCCCTAAAGTATTGACGTTGATCCAATGTGTCTCCCATTATAAAGTTGAATGGGGTTTTCTCAGGATTATCAAAGTAGTACATAATATCTCTCACATAATGAGAATCAGGGGTTTTAGGAGTTACCCCATCCTCATGAGTAGCAAGTACAGCTAATTTTTTTGGTATTTTGTGTTCCATATCCATAACTAAAGATAGAGAAAAACTTAGAACAACAAATAAAAATTACTTAGTGATAAAGAAAACAAGCACACACGAGAATATTCACCCCACGCTATGACTCCCCGGCAACGGCGCCAGAAAAAGGTCTTGATAACCCACAAGTATAGGGGATCACAACAGTTTTCGATAAGTAAGAGTGTCGAACCCAACGAGGAGCTAAAGGTAGAACAAATATTCCTAAAGTTCTATCGACCATCGATACAACTCTCATGCGCTTGACGTTAACTTTACCTAGAACAAGTATAAAACTAGAAGTACTTTGTAGGTGTTTTCGGATAGGCTTGCAAGAAAGTAAAGAACACGAAAATAAAACTAGGGGCTGTTTAGATAAAGACACAACTAAAGTAAATATGGCGAGTGTGGAAAAGTGGTGGTAGGAGTTGTGGAATTGTCCCTAGGCAACTGACTATGTTACTAGACCGATAATTGTTATTGCAATTCTATTTAAGGGAGAGGCATAAGCTAACATACTTTCTCTACTTGGATCATATGCACTTATGATTGGAACTCTAGCAAGCATCCGCAACTACTAAAGATTCATTAAGGTAAAACCCAACCATAGCATTAAAGCATCAAGTCCCCTTTATCCCATACGTAAACAACCTACTTACTCGGGTTTGTGTTTCAGTCACTCACGCAACCCACTATAAGCGAATCATGAACGCATTGCAACACCCTACAACGGGAATCCCTCACGCTTGCGCGACACGGAGGGCACCATAGGACAGCACCAATAATAAAACATGCAACTCAAATCAATCATAGCAATTCATCAATCACCGATAGGACAACGAAAACCTACTCAGACATCATAGGATGGCAACACATCATTGGATAATAATATGAAGCATAAAGCACCATGTTCAAGTAGAGGGTACAGCGGGTTGCGGGAAGAGTGGACCGCTGTAGATAGAGGGGGGAAGGTGATGGAGATGTTGGTGAAGATGACGGCGGTGTTGGTGTAGATCGCGGTGATGATGATGGCCCCCGGCGGTGTTCCGGCGCCATCAGAAGCAAGGGAGAGAGCCCCTTCTTCTTCTTCTTCCTTGACCTCCTCCTAGATGGGAGGAGGGTTTCCCTCTGTTCCTTGGCTCCCATGGCTTGGGAGGGCAAGAGCCCCTCGAGATTGGATCCATCTCTCTGTTTCTGCGTTCTGTTCTGGCTCTGTTTCACCGTTTCGCGTATATATGGAGATCCGTAACTCCGATTGGCCTGAAACCTTCGCCCAGATTTTTTCTGAATATTATCTTTCTTGCGGCAAAGAAGAGCATCAACCGCCTTACGGTGGGATCACGAGGTAGGCGGCGCGCCGGGGGGAGGTGGCGCCCCGCCTCGTGACCACCTCGAGCACCGTCTCGCGTGGATTTTTCTTCCGAATTTTCCATATTTTCCAAAAATAAGCTCCTTTCAGTAGTTTTTTCCCGTTTGGACTCCGTTTGATATGGATATTCTCTGAAACACAAAACATGCAACAGACAGCGTGCTAAGCAAGGCTTTGGGCCTTTGGATCAATATGTTAGTCCCAAAATAATATAAAAAGTTGCCAAAAAGTATACGAAAGTGAATAATATTGGCATGGAACAATAAAAATTATAGATCTGACGGCAAAACCAGCGTTCATGAGTGTTTTTTGTTTTGGGGTGGGGGTTGATTTCGTGAATTATTTGTGGGAATATGTGTCGATGACATCTCAAACAAAATTTTGCATGCAATGTGTGTGAAATGGAGGCCTATCCATATCATACATAGAGGTCGGGCAATCCACGAGAAGAGAGGAGGGTCATTGCTATCGATAGATTGAAGAGAGGATCAAGTGGGTGGGTGCGAGATCGATGAAGAGCCATCGAAATTGTGTGTGTGTGTGTGCAAGTCAAAGATATAGGCGGTGGCCTACCTGAGCGTTAGAGGGCACATGTCAAGTTTGTGTGTGGCGGGGAGACATGACTAGGCGCTCGATGTATCGGTGTGTGTGTGGGGGGAGGGGGTGGGGGAGGGGTAGGGAGAGGCCTAACTATAGAGGTAGAGCGACTCGTATATGTGTTGAGAAGGAGAGACCAGATATGTCTTGAGGGAGATCGGTCGACATCCATACATAACTGAAGGGCGGGAAATATGGCCAGGACAAAGAGAGAGAGAGAGAGAGAGAGAGAGGGAGAGGGAGGGAGAGGGTAGAGTGCTGGATGGGTGATGGAGTTGCTTCTCGGAGATGGTGGGAGAGGCCTACTAGACAAGCGAGGGTGGAACTGCAATGTTATCAATAAGAGTGGGGATGTGTTTTGTGTGTGCACATGCGTGATAGATCATGGGGCGCATCCATGGATGATGAAGGGAACCATGTGTTTGGTAAGCAAACCTAACTAGATCGATAGATCAAGTGTTGTTTAATCGGAGGAAGGAGACACAACTAATGAGGTAGATCGATCGGCGTGTGGGTAAAAGCGAGTTATAAGGACCTAGCTAGCTATATGTATAGCGAGGACCGGTCGGTGTCGTCCATTTGTTAGAGGCAAATAAGGCACAGTGAGGCAGATAGAGCAGAGAGAATGGAGCTTGGAGGTGGTGCGAGAGGCCCAACTACTAGCTAGATAGGGAGGTGTCGGTTTCAGGTTCGGCAGACCCTCTAGGTTCAATTTCTGGTGTGCGCACGGAGATCTCGGCCTCTACCTACGTGCACCTCGCCGCCTCGCTAGGATCTAAACTATGAAAGGAACAACACAAGAGACACGGGGTTTATACTAGTTCGGGCCACCATTGTGGTGTAATACCCTACTCTAGTTTGTGGTGTGGTGGATTGCCTCTTGGGCTGATGATGAACAATACAGGGGAGAACAGCCTCGAGAGGGTCTATTCTTGGCTGGTGCGATGAACTGCTAGGGGGAGTTCAGTCGCTTCTCTCTCTCTCTCTCTCTCTCTCTCTCTCTCTCTCTCTCTCTGCGATTGATCTCTTGATGCCGGATCAAGTTGCTTCTACCCTTTGGGTGGCTAGTCCTATTTATAGGCAAAGAGCCTTGGGCCTCTTCCCAAATATTGAGAGGAAGAGGCGCCAACAATTAGCCATTTTGAAGGGAACATCTAGTACACTTATCGACTAAAGTTGGTCCTCGCTTTGTCAAAGGCTCTGGTGGTGGCGCCGGCTTGGGCTCCACGATGAATTCCTTCCTGCCGTTCGCGGCGGTCTTGGTCTTGTTGCACAAGCGGATGCCTTTGCTTGATGCTCTACTTTGCGCTTGCCCCTTTGCACCAAAGGAAAGGCGGACCGGACACGCAATTTGGCGCCCACTGGCGCCCGCTGGCGCCCTTGTTAAATCATGGCTTACTTCATGGGCACCTCGTGAGGTACCCGCCTTGATCTCTCTGCCTCCTCGCGAGCCAACTGTGAGGCCGTGCACAGGAAGCTTCTTGTCGTCCACCCGCGAGGCTTGGTCCCTCGCGAGGTCTTGAGCTTGTGCTGATGTAGATGGGCGTGCTAGGCCACCCCTTGAAACCCGCCGCGGGCATGGCGAGCAAGTCTGGGTACCCCGTTCCCGAAGCATGACAGTAGCCCCTGGCCCAAGGTGCGCCTGGACTTGGCTGAGCAGAGAAGCGAAGGGGCATGTGCGAAGCGGCGCGGGCCCTAACAGCCTGCGGCCCTGGGCGCCGCGTGGCGGTTGATTGGACGTGGGCGGCTTAGCAACTGCGCGAATCGACAAAAGAGCAGAATCTGTCTAGGCTTTGCTTCCCTCGTCTCCTCCGGTCATTGCCCAGATCCCCTTTCTTGCGCCTTTCCTTCTTGCCTCTGAAATCTCCTGATCTACTTCGACCGCGTGCCCTAGCAAGACATGGCGCCTCGCCAGACCCCGGCCGGAGCTTGGTACTCTGCCGCCTTGGACTCGCCGAATGTGTCAGAGAAGGGCCTTGCCCGGGTGCGCCGGATGGTGGCGGCGCAAGGCATCGACGGGGAAGAGGTGTTCAAGGCCGGCTCCGCCCTTCCCGAGGGCCACACCTTCTATCCGCTCTTCGTGAGCGCCATTGCTGCCGGTTTGGTGCCTCCCTTTTCTGAGTTCTTCTTCTCTGTCCTCCGCCATTACAAATTGCAAGCTCTGCACCTCCACCCCAGCTCTGTTCTCCTTCTGGCGATCTTCGCCTACTATTGTGAGGCTCACGTCAGGGTGCAGGCCTCAGTGGCCTTGCTGCGCCACTACTTCTACCTATGGACCTCTCGCGGTCCCATCTCCAGCGTCTTGTGAGCTTTGTCGCGTGTCGCAGCTCAACGCCATCTCGAAGCCCGGAAGAGGATTGTGGGCTTCAGGAGCAAGTGGGTCATGGTAGATGCTGGGCGCATCCACCCTCGGCTGATTCTTCCCACGGAGGACCCCACGACCTCCGGCGATTAGTCTCGCATGGAACTCGTGGATCCTACTGTGAAACAGTCTTTGGAGAAGATGGGCGGATCGTGGCTGAGCAACATGGCGTGGAAAGCTGGCTGTGCGTCGCTCTGAGGAGTTCTGGGCATCGGTGGCCCGCTTCGTCGATGCTACGCTTCATTGTGGAGGCCCGCTTGAGCCCAGCGGTCTTGGCCGACGAATATCTGGTCGCGGTCCTTCAATATTTGGTGGGAGGCGTGGCGAGGCTGGAGGCGCTCTGTGCCCCTGTCGCCGAGATGATTGGGAAGCGGCGGTGGAATCCATGCCCGTCTTCAATGGGGGCGAGCCCGTGCCCGTGGAGGTTCCGAGGACCGGTGGCCTGGCGGCGGTGAGCGTGTCCTCCGGCGACTCCAGCGAATAGGAGGAAGAAGAGGAGGCGAAGCGGGGCTGACTCGGCGGCCGCGGGGAGTCGAGGCGCCCCTCCCGGCGCAGGTCCGCTGTCCGCCTCTTTCGAGCAACGGCAGCGAGGTGGCGGCAGTGGGGCGGCGAGCTGCCTTGATCCCGAAGAAGGGCAGGACCAGGCTGGTCCCCCCGCAGGTCCGCCCGACTCGAGGCGATCATGAGCGTGCCTCTTGCCCCGGGCCTCTTGAGGCTGATCCTGCAGCCGGCTCTCGGGCTTCAAGTATGGCGGAGGTTGCTCGAGCTCATGACGATGACCAACAAGTGCTTGATTCCTGTTTTATTCCTTGCTTTGTCGTGAGGCTTGATATCTGTATCTCTTGGCTAAGTGGCGCTGCTGTGAAAAAATGAAGGGAGCTCCTGAGGCTCCGTGCAGGCAGCGCCTCTGCCCTTGAAGGAAAGCGACAGCAAGACAGGCCTCTCTGCCCGGTCATCCTCGCGAGGCTGGCGGAGCTGGCTGGGGCGAGCTCGAGACCCATGGCCCAGCGACTCCGAGGTGTCCTTGCACGATGCCACCGCCACAGCTGTTGGGCGCACGGAGTCCCACCTCGAGGATATCGTGGTTACGCTGCCGTCCTCTCCACCAACTGCTGTCTCTCTGACTCCTCCCATTGTCCTGGATCGTGCTGCTGCTAAATTGGACCGGCTGCGGCAAGATCTTCTGTGCGCCGACCCTCGCTTGGTGGCGGGCACTGGGCTGGCCTCTGGCTAGATCGCTCGGCCTTCGATCTGGCGCTGGTTCAGGCCTTGGCTGCTGACTGCGAGGAGAAGCAGGCCGTCCTTAGGGCGAGGCTGCCCCAGCGCCCGCCTTGGGAGAGGTAGCCGATGTCGAGCCCGCTGCAAAGTATTGGAGAAGCGAGCTGCGGGGCTTGCGTGACCAGCTTGCCAAGGAGGCCGCGTTCGCCAAGAAGGAGGAAGACATGAAGGCTCGTGGTGACCTTCAGGATCGGACGTAAGCAACAAGCGCGTGACCGCTGGGTGCGCTGGAGCAGGAGTTGGGCGAAGAAGGTTGAGCTGGACGGCAAAGCGCGGGTCCTCGCCGAGGACCACGAGGCCTTCCACGAAGATGGAGGTGAAGGCTCGCACCTTCTGAGGTCGCTTTACGACGGCGGCTGGAAAGCCAGCGGCGGCGCGAGACAGTCTGCCAAGCTGCTTCCCTTCATGATCCGCGCCCTTGAAGATGTCACTCTTGGTCTTGGCCCTACGGTGAGGCGAGCGCGTGTCTGTCTTCGCGGCGCTGATCGTCTCCTTACCCACGTCTACCTTGGCGATCGGCGTCGACCACGACGACCTGCTTTGGAGCTGGTGGCGGCGAGCTTACGCTGCCCTTTTGAGGCCGTGAAGGGTCGGCGGGCTCTGCTGTCAGTTCAGACCTTTGACACCAAGCGAAGCGAAGCTGCGGTCTGAGCTTCACGGCGAACCCGCTCGGCGCAGCTCCGTCATCGACAAGTGACTCCGTTGTGGCTCATGTTACGCTTTTAGCTCTTGCAACATGCATCATGCCTCGGGGGGCGTTTAAACTGCGTTTGGTGTTGTGATAACAGTTATGGACTGTAATGTTTGTTTTAAATTCCTTGAGATTTGCGCTTTTCCTTCCTACTTGCTTATGTTCTCTGGCGAGCCGGCCCTTGCTCTCCTCAGCCGCCGTTAGCCCGACCGGAAACCAGGACAGGACCAAGGGTGAGGGCTACGTGACAAGTTAGGCTCTGATCGCGATGCTCGAGTCCCCTTAACACCACGAACAACAAGTAGGAGGTGAGATGTTTGGGTGAATCTACCATTCTCGTCTGCGAGCCCGGCCCAGCGCATACCTCAACCGCCGTTAGCCTTCCGGAACTAAGGTGAGGGGCTACGTGACCAGTTAGGCTCTGAGTCGCGATGCTCAGAGTCCCTCTTGGCGCTCAAATGGCCTTCATACCTTGGCTCCGCTCGGGGAGGCGTCTGACGAACCAGGGCGAGGGGCTGGCTCGGTGGCGTCGCGTCTGGCGTGACAAGCGTAGCCCGTGCCCAGCCCCTCGCGCGGCACTCCCGAGGGGCCATTGCGATGAGGCCAGACAACTGAGCTCTGGGCTCCACGAGGTTGATCGGCCGAGGGCCACCCTCGATTATTTATCACCGGTCTGGACATAGTGCTTCCGTATGTATGCAGGCGTAGCCGCTCCTCGGCGATGTCGTCAGCCGGCGCGAACATGGTGCTTCCAGCAGTGCGTGGGAGGCTCCCCTCGGGAGGAGCCCAGGCGTGTACAGCCCGCCCTAACACGTGGCTGGCGCGGTAGGGCTGACGAGGTGTATCTGGGCACCCGTGAGCGGTAGCGGGACTCACGAGGCCCTACCTCAAAGCGGGTTGCGCTTTGGCACTTAGCCTTAACTTGTGATGTGTTCCTGCAAATTTCGTTAGATGCGGCGCTCTCGTCCTCGGATCCGGCCCTCGGCGAGTCTCGGCCGTCAACTGGTATGCCGGTCGCGATGCGTGGACAAGGGCATAGGGTGAGGCTGGAGAGCGATAGGAGCCCATGAGTCACGATGCTCGGTAGCCCCCTTTAGCGTGCAAGCGGCCGACATGAAGGAAGAAGGGGTTCCACGGACATGCATCAAATAACAATCATGATGGGTTGAGCATGACCGAAATAAGCATAAAAGGATACAAGCGGCTGGGTGCGGCCCGGCGACTTGGGGATGATGCAGCCAGGCGCCCCAATAAAGTAAGCTAGGAACATGAAGTAAAGGATACCGCCACGAGGGGCGGACCCACGCGACACAGGAATGATGCAGCCACAGAAGCGCTCCAGCTGAAATGAAACTTGAAGGATGTCACCTTATAGCGTTGAAGGCGAATGGATGTTGAAGTAGCAGACGTCGTGGGCTGCGAGCCGACCTTCCACGAGCCCCGGGCCCGGAACCTCGGGAGGCTCGGGGGCTGGTGGCTCCTCGCGGACCATCTCCATCTCCGCCGGGACTGCGGAGCACTGGCTTCTTGAGCCGCCAGGATGCTCCTCATGAGGCGCGGTGCGTGGCAGCGCGTTCAACAAACCGTAAAACAGCGAACATAGCTGTGGGCGGACCTTGGCGGCGCAGCGTGAGGGCGAAGCACTCTGAGGCGGCTCCGTTGAGCCTGGTATGTCGATCTGACGCGCAGCCCACCATCCTCGCTTTGGATGGGGAGCTCACGGTGGGTAGCGGCGGCTGCCACTCATGACTCTTGACTCCTGCAGCTCACTGAATGATCTGGTGCGAACTCTGAGGTTTGGCCCTCCTTGCCTTGCTCCTTCTGAGGAAGCGTGCTTTGAAACACGCCTCAAGTGGTGCCCAAGTGCCTCCTCGTGATCTTAGCAAGGTCGGTGGCCCTCAAGAGAGCCCCAAGCCTTGCCTCGGGAGGCTGGGCACGCCTTCCTATCTGACGAAGGAGGTGCCCCCTGAGCAGGCTTGAGACCACGAGGGGCTGCCTCCCGAGGTCGGGCTGGCGATGTCTTCTTCTTCTTGGGAGCAGTCTCGGGGAGCCTCCCGCTCCCGCGATCTGGGTCTTCAAGTGATGCAGCTTGAAAAGCTCGCTCGAGGAGCACTGTTGCATCTCTCTCTTCATGAAGGCACCGTGATGACTCCGCCGCTTCTGGCATCTTGAGGGCGTTGTAGCCGTGATGAGTCACGGCCATGAACTGGCGAGCTGGGTACAGGGATGGCATTGTATGGCGAGCGAATGTGGGAGACATCGAAGTCGATGAGCTCGGTGCGGTAGTTTTAGCGCGCCCGAAGGTGTGAGGGATCTTGGACCTGCCCAATTGGGCTGTGGAGCCATCGGTGACTCGGAGAAAAGCTTGGTTGGCTGAAGCTGATTGTAGAGTACTTGGAGATTGTTGAATGTCTCTCGGACAAGACATTGAGCCTTGCTCCGCCATCGATGAGGTTACGGTGACTTGCGTTGCTGATGATCGGGAACAAAGCATCGGGAGGACTCCATTTGTGGCCGTGCACTTGAGCTGATCTGCTGAGCTGAACATGATGGCGCCGCGCCGACCACGAGAGGCGTGTGGCTTGAGCAGGGAGGACTGCATTCACTTTGGGCGAACTGCTTGAAGATGCATTGGGAGGCTGGGGCTTGAGCTCCGCCTAGGATGCAAGCGATGTGGCGGCTCTGAAGCCCAGCCCCTCGTCTGATGATGGTCCTCATTTCTCCTTAGCTGCTTGGCCGAAGGAGGGAGGCCTCGCGTTTCCTTGAGGCGATCCTCGCGTGGCTGATCCCTCGGCCTCCCTCACGAGTTGATCCTGCGGTGATCTCTCGAGGTCGGTCGCGCCACCCTTGGCATGGGCCACGGTCTTCCCGGCGTCCTGCGTTCCTTCCTCCTCCTCGACCGTAGCCTCGATTGTTGCGGTCGGGGCATCGGCCGATTCTCCTTCTCGCCGCGGCTCGGAGCTCTTGATATTACGTTGGTGTTGCGGGTGTGGAGGTCGTGGTACACCAGTACCGGCTGCCCCTTGGAAGACTCGGGCTGATCTCGCCTCGCTTGGTATGCAGTTACATCGCGAGCACGGCAGCCCCTGCTCTTCACGTCCTTGGCCTTGGACTTCTTCTCTTACGGGTCTGCGGCTGGCAGCTCGATCAGAAAAGCGTCCTTCCTTAGCCTGGCGCACTTGGTCACCAAGTTGAACAGCTCCAAGGAAGTACCACAGATCTTCATGCATCGCACGGCTCCTCCTTCATCTTGGCGTCCGCACACCGTCGGAGAAAGCGAGATGATGGCCTCCTCGGTCACCTTAGGAATCTTGGCGTGCGTTGTTGAGCGTTTGGATGTATCTGCAGGGTCTCCCTAGTTTGCTTGATGCAGCGCATGTATGCCTCATGGCGGGGAGGCGGTCACAGTACCTTGGAAGTTGGCGATGAAGCGGGTGCGCGTCTCGTCGAGGAGGAGATCGTGCGGGAGCCAGGTTCGGGGGAGCAGTGCGGGCTCCGTCCTTGAAGTGCCATGGGAAACCAGTTTGCCATGACCTTCGTCCCGTTAGCGGCGATGCCCAGCTCGTGAGCTGGAGAAATCAGCGAGGTCGGCCGTGTCGTCGTGGCGAGGAGGCTGGTGCAGCGAACTTGCGGGCCCGCTGACGCTGCACAGCTTCGGTGGTGAAAGCGCGTCGACCTCTTTGTGCGCCCGCAGGGGCCTTTGGTGATGAAGAGCCTGGTCTTGCGGGTCCCCATGTGCTGCCGCTGGGAGCAGCGCGAGGTCTTGGCATCTTTGGAGCAGGGCGTGGTCGTGGCGAGCGGTGCGAGGAGCACTCGGGCAGCTTCTTGAGGCGAGGACCTCTTGACAGCTCTGCTCTTGCTCTGGCTGGCGCCAGACGGAGTGGGTTCGTCTAGGGGCCCGCAGCCTTGGCCAGGCGCCTTCTTGAGGGAGGCAGGTGAGGCGCCCGGAGCTTCTCGCCAGCAGAAGCGGTGCGATGCAAGCTGAGAAGGACAGCAGAGGCCCCTGCGGCGAGCGAGCTTCGGCGGCGCGTCGAGCCATTCTTCGTGAACATCGTCGGCAGGCGATAGCGCAGGAGCTCGTTGCGCGATAGCGCCTTCGAGCCTCCATAAGCCTTGAGAACTGCGGGACGAAGAACCAGGTAGGGGCGAGTGAAGGAGTAGCGGTAAGGCAGTCTCGCCTCACAGACGGATCTTTGGGGCGATGCTTGCTACTCGTTCCCCTTGATCCAGTGTCGGCGTTAACGGCGAGCAACGAGAGAAGCGGCTGGCGACGCCGGCGAAGGCGTCAGGCGGTGAGTAGCGAAGCGGCTCGGTGCTCGGCCTTGAGCCCGATGGCGTCGACATGGATCGATGGTCGGCGAAGAACGAAGCGGCGGAAGACTAATTCGGCGCACCCCTCCTGGCGCGCCAAATGCCGGTTCGGGTTCCAGCGGACCCTCTAGTTCGAACAACTGCTGGAGTGCAGCGGAGATCTCGCCCTCTACCTACCTGCACCTCGCCGCCTCGCTGGGATCTAAACTATGAAGGAACAACACAAGAGATACAGGGTTTATACTAGTTCGGGCCACCATTGTGGTGTAATACCCTACTCTAGTTTGTGGTGTGGTGGATTGCCTCTTGGGCTGATGATGAACAATCGAGGGGAGAACAGCCTCGCGGTGCATTCTTGGCTGGTGCGATGAACTGCTAGGGGAGTTCATTGCTCTCTCTCTCTCTCTCTCTCTCTCTCTCTCTCTCTGCGATTGATCTCTTGATGCGGATCAAGCTGCCTCTACCCTGTGGGTGGCTAATCCTATTTATAGGCAAAGGCCCTGGGCCTCTTCCCAAATATTAAGCGGGAAGGGCGCCAGCGATTAGCCATTTTGAAGGGAACATCTAGTACACTTATCTGACTAAAGTTGGTCCTCGCTTTGTCAAAGGCTCACGGTGGTGGCGCCCGGCTTGGGCTCCACAATGGCGTCCTTCCTGCCGTTCTTGGGCAGTCTTGGTCTTGTTGCGAAGCGGATGCCTTTGCTTGATGCTCTCGTCTGCGCTTGCCCCTTTGCACCAAAGAGGAAAGGAGGACCGCTGCGGGCTGGCGCCCACTGGCGCCCTTGGTAAATCATGCCTTATGTCATGGGCACCTCGTGAGTACCCGCCTTGATCACTCCGCCTCCTCGCGAGCCAGCTGGCGAGGCCGTGCACGAGAAGCTTCACCATCGTCCACCGAGGCTTGGCCCCTCGCGAGGTCTTTAGCTGTGCTGATGTAGATGGGCCATGCTGAGCCACCCCTTGAGCCACGTGCATGGGCCGTGGCGAGCAAGTCTGAGGTACCCCGTTCCCGGAACACCGGCAGGAGGAGTGTGCGGTTGTGAGATCGATGAAAAGAGGCGAGAGTTTACGTGTGTCGACCGTATGAGAGACACGAGGCAGGACACATAAATGAGGAGATTGAAGGTGTGTGTGTATGTTGTAGGCAGGCATCATTTGGAGAGGTTTGTCGATCGGTGTGTGTCGGAAAGGAGTTGTGGAGACTACGGGAGAATGACCTAAAGAAAAAATGAATGTGCCGGTGGATAGAATGCGAGGGAGGGGGAGGAAAGCGGAGGCGTGTGCATGCGAGAGAAAGTTAGTGGTAGCTACAAAGGTTAGAGGATTGTGTGGGTGTAAGAGACTAACAAAGATCATAATTTGATATGAAAGCGGATTCATATATTTGAACAGGAGATCATAGTGTTTTAAACATTGCATGCATGAATGTAGCGGTGATACAAGTGCTGTGCACATGTTATACCATAATGTGATAATGCATGGCGTTTGCAACTCACAACTAAATGCGAACAATCTAAACCATACTATACATCAAACAATCTCACATTTTATTTGAATTTGTGATAATGTGTGGCGTTTGCAGCTTACAACTAAATATCGAACAATCTAAACAATACTATAGATCGAACATTCTCACATTTTATTTGAATTTGTGGTAATGTGTGGTATTTGCAACTCACATCTAAATACTTGTAGGCGTGAGGCGGGGCACCATACATAATGTGATAAACACATTAGACATATGAGACATGGTTTAGATTATGAAGATCTAGCTAGAGCTAGAAATGTAATGTGATTTGAAATCAAAATAAAGTGGATTCAAAAATCTAGTTCGAGTTCATATAGTACACATAGTTCATATGTAACTCGAGACTAATCATGTGGTGTGCTGTGAAGATAATAGACAAGCGATGGTTTAACTTGAAAATAATGATGATTGTAGATCTTATTAAAACAGAGAACCGAATTCAAATGCTTTGACTTCACAACAATCATTCTTGTAGATCTTATTCAAATAGACCAACAAATTCAAATTTAGTTCATATTGAAGCGGTAGTATATCGTTTGGAATGCACTAAAATGTTCATTTGAGTAGTAGGTTGCATGCATTATACGTGGCGAATATTTTAATTGAAGATAACATGACTTCAAAGTTTTGAATGACATTTGTAGTGCGCATTGATTTGGTACAGTACCGTTAGGCTTGTCCGGAAATTTCAACCCGTGCCTTGTTAGCCGAAATATTTAAGATATATCTTAGTCTCGTTGTGCTCGACAACTCCTCCATCTCAACCAGCGCCTTGCTATTCGAAATTACAGCGTCTTGAAAAGTCCCACCTCTGTGAAATCCCGACCGCGAAATGCCCGTGGTACCCTGAACCGTAAGAACCGCCTCAAATCGGTGGGGTACTTTCTAACTTATCCACATTTCGGACAAGCGCGTCTCTAAGCCATGGTTCCCCTTTGCCATCCCATCCGCCCACCCATTCGTACACCGAGGCGCGAAAACCCGGCGAAACCCCACACCTGCTCCGTCCGCCACCCAGCGGAGCCACTTCCTGACGGCGTCGTCCACAACAACACCTCGGCGTCCCTCATCCACCGTGCGGATGAGGATCCGTGGTCGATCTCATCGTCCGCGGTTCATCCACCCGTCCTCCACCTCCAAGGAGCTGCCCGGCGTTCCCCTGCGTCTTTCGCGCCACCTCCATTCCCACACGCCGTCTTCACTGCACCACGGAAGAGCATAATCATCACCGTTTCCTCGGATGAAGCTGCGGCCTAATCGGCGCCACCAAAAGTTGTACACTCATCGCTGCATTTTCTTCTTAATTTGATCTCACGGTGCTGCGGCGCTCGGTCCCGAGCCGACGCGGCGGCGTCGCCAGACCACTTCCTCCGCGGCGTCGCTCCCTCGGCGGCGTCCACATCGATAGGAGCTGCTTTGCTTTAGCTCTCGCTCTTCGCTGCTGCTGCTGCTCTTGCTCTCGGTCCTGCACCTGGTGCTGCTCTTGCTATTACTCTTGCTTGCCTGCTGCTCTCGCTCTTGCTCTTGCTTGCGATGTTGCTCGATTAGCTACACTTCAATCGTTGAATTGACTTTTGGGTTAGCGATTTTGAGGGGGGGGGGCTCGCGGGGTGAAGGAAGAATCAGCCGCAGCGGAGAGGGGCTCGCGGAGAAGGTACCCACTATCTATCTTAGGGTTGAGGATGGGGGCGGTGGCGGAGGCGGTGGCGTGGGATCGTGGAGAAAAAGCTCGGCGCAGGTGGACCTAGAGGGATGGCGGGCGGCAGAACGGCGGTGGGAGTGTTTGGTGGTGAGGCGGGCGGCGCACCCGCAGACAGCAGGGAGGCTGCTATTTGGCGGTGGTGGTGGCGGCTCGAGGGGTGGAGGTTGAAGATGAACCGCGGGCCCTTGATTTCGTATCCAACGGCTGCAAAATCGATTGACGAGAGATGAAAAAGTCGATCGACCGATGTGTAGCCTCACCTTGCTAGTGCGTTCAGTTTGACTGCAAAATTCAGTTTCGACGGTTAAATTCAGTTTCAGCAGTTAAGTTCAGTTTGACGGTTAAGTTCGGTTTAAACGGTCAAGTTCGAGATGAGCGGCTGATGTATTTTACATATAGCACTTTGTGGTTATGTATTTTCGTCATGTATTGGAGATGCTATTAGAATTCCACCCAGGTTAACGTTGTTCGTTATCTCTCTTGTCTGCTTCAGCCTCGGCGTCGTACAACTCACCAAACCTGTTGCAGCAGCGAAACCCTCCATCACAGCGGAGCAGTACCTCGGGTTCCATCTCCAGGGCGCCTAAGTTCTTCTTCCCTCCTCCGGCAGCAAAGTCGGCGGAACATCCTCACTGACCAACCCAATCACGCTGAGATCGACATGTAAGCCGCCAAGAGGTTATACACTTGTTGCATCTCTTTTTTACTCTACATGTTATATATATTGTCCACTGAGCACACAGTTTGTTCCTTTAGTGTCTCCTTGAAAGAAAATCGTAAAATTTTAATTTTCACGTGTCCTCCTTTTCAAATTCCTATTCATGAAGCGAAGACTAAGAGATAGTAGCATAATAGCATTATAACCATACATTTTCTTTTGTTTGACTTAATCTCACCATGCTTCTTTGCATCCTGTGATCTTCAATTGTTGTGAATCAAACACCCAGTTGGCGAATATCACTGTGTTTTAAGTTCTCTGTTTTGCCGTGCATTCCTATCCTATTCCTGTCTATTTCCTATCCTGCATTGTTGGAATCCTCCAATTCAAGCGAGCACTTACATAATTACTTCTCTTACAGATAGTTGTCAAAAAAACCTTGCGTGGTTTGTCCGCTCTGCTGCCGTCATCCACCCAGCTCGGCTGCTCCAACGACAGAAGGGTCCGGCACAGCGAGGATCCGGCCTCTAGACTGTCTTCGCCGACTCGAGATCTTCTTCCCGCGCTGCAGCTCATGAAAACTGCATTACCATCATCAACCGAGCATATGACCTCGAGGACTACGGGTCCGCAGAGAGGTCGCACTCTTCGTGTCTACTTACGTTATGCATCGCAATATTACATGCTACTATATCATCACATTCACCGATTAGACTACGAGTCGGCTCCAAACTAATGGTCAAACTTGAGTTTTTAAATGGTTGTGCGGTACATATCGGGGCCACTATCAATAGTATCTATCTACTATCTAGTTAATCTCCGGTGTCTACTATGAGTTTCATGTTGGGTGGGAAACAAGCGGTAAAAGCCATTATCTGTATTTTAACTGAAGCCATTATCATCTACTATTATTGGTTTTGGGTCTATCCGAGGTTGCTACCATCACTCTGGATTTCTACATGCACTCCTTACATAATCTCACTATATTTTATTCCTATGCATGACGAGTTATTGTAAACAATGGAACTGAACATGTAGAGCAAAGAGGCGAGCCTTGCGTGGCAATAAAATTTCATGCAGGCGATCGCTCCATGGTAGCGCAAAGGCAGCCCCCCATGCATTGCAATTGTAATCGAGAGGAAGATATACATTATGAGGGGATTGAAGGAGAGAAGACAACTCCTATTTACCCCGAGGTCTTCGCTCTAACTTGGCATCTGATGTTGGTTATATCATGCATATGGTGTCTTGCATTGCTTACTTTATACATCAAATATGTCATCCTTAGTTTAGACATCCTTTGTGTGAATGCCATCTGTTTAGTTTATTCATCGTTTATGTGAATTATGCAGCGCCATCTTGTTTAGCCAGGCATCATATATGTGAATTTTGCAATGCCATCACCTTAGCAGTCATCTTATATGTAAATTATATCAGGCCATCCTTTTTTCGTTACATATTACATTTGTCAACAATGTTAGTACATTCAACTGCTCTTCGTGTGCATCAGCCATTTGACACGGTGATGGCAAATTCTGGAGTGAAAACAAGGTCTTTAGAGCAGACTATGCTATCGACAAGCGCATATCTCGCTGGTTACGGATAGCTCCTCGGAGGAGATTGAGAGCAGATGACCGATCCTATTCCCCGAGGTGTATGCTCTAACTTGGCAGGGTTATGTTGCTCATATCATGCGTATGGTGTCTCACATTGCTATGTCATTTGATTAGTTTAGACATGCTTTGTGTGAATGCCACCTATTCGGTGTCTAATTACCATATATGTGAATTATGCATTGCCATCTTGTTGCAAGACATTATATATGAATTATACAATGCTATCTTGTTGCAAAGGCATTATATATGTGAATTATGCAATGCCATGTTGTTTAGCCAATCATCATGTATGTGAATTATATCATGCTATCATTTTTTTGTATTACATGTTCCATTTGTGGAAACAACGTTTGTATATTCAACTACTCTTCACATGCATCAGCCATTTAAGCGGTGATGGAAGTATCTGAGTGAAAACAAGGTATTGAGCGAACAATGCTACTGCTTGAAGCAGACATCTTGCTGATTCTGAGGGCTCCTCGGAGGAGGATTGAGAGGTGATGACAGTCCTATTTCCCCCGAGGTCTATTCTCAAACTTGGCAGGTTATATTACCCATGTCATGCATGTTGTCTTGCATTTCTTAGTTTTTACATCATATATGGATTGCCATATGCTTACTTGCTTACTATATAAATCATATATTTGAATTATATCATGCCATCATGTTTACATAGTACATACACATCATCTATCTGAATTATGGCATGGCAACCCATTTAATAAAGATATCATATAGTTATATCATCTCATCTGTTTAGTGTTTACTGATCATCATATTTTGAATTATGGCATTCTATCCGTGAATGTATGTGAATTATGGCATGCCAACCTATTTAATAAACACATTATATAGTTATGTCATGTCATCCTGTTTACATAGTCTCATATTTTGAACTATGTCTTTCCATCTTTTAGTTAGCCATCATAATGTGAAATTGTGTCATGCTATCCTGTTTAGATAGCCATCATATATGTGAAATTGTGTCATGCTATCTGTTTGGTTAGACAACATAAATATGAATTATTTCATGCCCTCTTTTATTCCCCACTATCCATTGCACATCTATCATACAATGTCTATACTTTCAATTACTTTTCTTGTTTATCAGCCATTTGAATTGGAGGCGTGATGGCGGTATCTAAAGGAGTAACAACATGGTCTTGAAAAGATAGTGCTACCGATTGATGCGAGATAGAACCATGGTTGTACTTGCCCAAGGACAGATCCACCACACATAACGAGACTCTACATGATTGTACCCCTACCCAGTTGGACGAAGAACCAGCTACACCTTCTAACACCAACCGGGAGATAGTAACCCAGTTCAGTTGACACGCACCGTCTCCCACACAAGCACCCAAACACGGCGGTTAGTAAGGGAACTGCGGTGCCCAAAACACGAGACCACCACTCGAATCCCAACTCAACGCTTAAGGAGAAGAAGATTTGTTCTTAGGTCGGGTTTTGTAGCTATGGTTCATACTCCTTTGCTGTTGCATTCTTGTATTTACTCATACCAATTATTTTCAAATTTGAAGGATGGAATTGAAACTCCAATGGCATAGCAGGTATGTTTTAAACCTGTTTCTTTAAATGGTTTCTGTTGTAACCTTCTCTATGTTGATTTCAGTTTCAATTGAATAAACAGTTATGTTCTCATGTCATGCACATTACAAGTGTTGTTATTGCTCTATAGTTACCCACACTTATATTACATCTATTCGCTTTGTCTTGAACAAATATTATTTGAGCTGTGTCTCTATCTTGATTTGGCAACAAAAACTAGAATGATATAAACCATAAAGTGACCATGGTATATAGATATATGTTTGTTTCATCTTGTTATCCTGTCCACTTTACTCTGAACTCATTTACCAAAATGAGTTTCACATACAACATAGTAAACATGTGATGTATGCCTTGTTTCTCTTTTAGAATGCGGACAAAATATTGGAGAAACAGTACGCGTTATCCAATAGTAAAAAGTAATGTAGATAAGGTTCAAGATAGTGAGACATCCTGTTGGTCTCAAGAAAGCTGATAAAAACTATCTTGGCGACGGTGAGGAACCCAAAGTCTGTCTTGATGTAGTGTTAGGATTCTTGGCCCTCTGCTGGCGAAGCTCTTGAACTTCTTTGCTGAATCAGTTCGTCTTCTTGTGTCTCAACTTCAAGTTGAAAGACATCGATCAGATGTCTTTGACGGGAAAGTGAAGGGTGAGGAAGTCCTGTAGAATTCAGATGCATATTTTCGGTGCAACAACAAGCTTTGGAGTTTAAGCGTAAACAAGAGAAAGTTAATAAACTTGCTAAGCATCTTGCCAACATTGTGGGTACCAGGATATTGTTTCTTGAGATCTTACGAAGTGGTTTCAGTTCGGATTTGTTTCTTTGCTGGCGTTTATTTGCGCTGATGGCCAACTTTGACAACTAGTGTATATGATATGCTGCTTTGTTCCCTATATTTGCCTTTGGTGGCGAACTTTGATGCCCGATGGATGTAATATGTGTAATAGCCGTGATAGCCTAGCGTTAGTTGCTTGCTTATTTATTTCCTTGTTGTCTTGTTTTTGTTTGCTTGTAGTCATTGTAGTTCTTTTACTGCGGTTTGCTAGTGGCTGCAATAACCTACTTTTTAAAACTAGGCCACAATAACCATGGGCTAATATTCTTGTAGTGACAACTGGGCCTCCTCTTGGCGTAGAAAGCGATGGACCTTCTACGGGTCGTGAAACAATGGGCCTTCTACGGGCCGTAGAAACAATGGGCTTCTGCGGGCCGTATCATCAATAGGCCATATCACGGGCGCATGATTGGTTAATGCCAAACATGGGCCAAACAGACCGCATTATGGCCGTAAGCAGGCTAGAGTTGGAATTGTTAAGTTCATGGGCCGACCATAGCGGGCCATCGTTAATAAACCGTGTTGGCGGCGCTGTAAGCGGCATTAGCGTGATAACGGACCACAAGCGGGCATTGTAACCACAGGCTGAATTGGGCCCTGGCGAGAAAATAGCGATAGCGGGCGTAAGTGAGCGAATCTTTGAAATGAGCCCAGAATAAATGGGCTCTGAGAAGGCGAAAGATAACATGGGTTGGAAAGCGGCCCAATGGAATAACGGGCGTTAATGGGTATAAAGTGATACCTTTGTTCATTCGGGCCGGTTTCACCATGGGCCGTTAATGGGTGTAAAGTGATACCTTTGTTCATTACGGTCGATTTCACCAGGGCGTTAATAGGCCAAGAGTCACATAGGGCCTCATATGGGCGAAAAGGCGTCATGGGCCATACATGCGCCCGAAGTGAAAGCGGGCTAGAATCATATTGGATGGCGGATAGCGCTCTGGGCCTAATTGGATTAGGCGTAACGGGCCTTGGGTTTTCGGGCTGTAAATGGGCTATATCGAACATGCGGTAACATGCTTTCCATGGACGGCCGCCACCTTTTGACCAAGTCAAATGGGCTGGCTTTTTCACAGGAATGGGCCTCTGTTGGGTCGTGCCACGTGTCGACGTATCATAGGCGCCTTATGTCCAATAAGTGGATGACATCTGTCCCAGCGATGAGTGAACACGTGTTTCCTCCAGCCAATGATATTTTACACATGGAAAATCCCCATTGGTCGGGGGCTGATAACGGGTTATCGGATCAAAACCCGACCCGATGGCTTAGCGGTGTTCGTTACGGTGGATGCTGCGTGTCGGTCACCCTTGTGAAACGGCCATGGCGCGATTTATCGTCATGGAAGTGGACACTTCGTGATGATAATTTTGGTAATGTCATGGAACACTTCTATGATTGCAGCACTTCGAAGATAGTATAGTTCTTCGCCGGTGTCATCAATCTCATCATCGAACCATGTCTGTCGAGAGGACAAATCAAACAGAGAAGGAACACAATCAATGCAATGCAACAATATGATGCATGATTATGACATGGCATTATCTTTGTGATTTGAGCTAATGCAACTAGTAACATAAGGGTTTGGATTGATTCGAACCAAAGGTTCAAATTCAAATTCAAACTATGAATTCAAAGTGCATTAACATGTTTTTATCTAAACAACAAGGTTAAGTTGTTTAAACTTTCATGAAACAAATACAGATGGATAGATTGGATTTTTTAGATTACTTTTCATATATAAATCTTTGCATTTGGATTCTGATTAATGTCTATGATTTTTAGAAGTTTTGTACATTTTAGGAATTTCCTGAATAAGAATAATTCGAGAAAATGACTTCTGCGTTAGCACCTCGTCATGCTGACCTCAGCAGGTCAGCGAGGCTGCCCGGGTCGAACCGACGGTGGGGTCCAGTCGGTGACACGATCTTTGGTTGATGTCGGCGGACGGTGGGGCCAGTCAGCGGAACACGTCGACAAGTCAATCTTGGCGTGTGGGAATTCGGTCGGCGTGTGGCGTTGCCGGTCAAACTGACCTTTGGGCCGTGGGGTTAGTTTAATCTAAACACAAACAAAACCTAGGTTAGTTAGGGCGTGGGGCCCGGTGATCGATGGGTCGGGGGTTAACTAACTAGTACTTGAGCCCTAATGATGGTGCCACGTTAGCGGTAAGTGTCGGCGATAACGGAGGGCCGGCGGCGTTAGCCGTCCGAGCCAACTCCGGCGTCGGGAGACGCGCGGCTGGTCTCGTTGGAGCAACCGCGATGCGGCGCATCCAGTGGTGGCTGCGGATGCGGCTCGGGTGGCGATGCGCTTAGCTGCAGCGGCGGGTGGCGGCGAGCTCAGCCTCAAGCGGCTAGGAGGCTACGGTGCATGGCGAGGGCGGGGTTGGTCGTGTTTATCTCACTGGGGGCCCTGACCATGGTGGCATGCTCGGTTCGCGGGTTTCGTAGGTGTGGCTGCGGTGGCGACATGGTCGGCGGGGAGCTCATGGCTCCGGTGACTCCGGGGGCTAGAGGGTGCGTCGAACGCAGAGAGATGGTGAGAAAGAAGTTGGAGCTCACAGCAGGGTCGGAGGCGGTCTCGGCCAGGCTTTCGGGGAGAGGCAGGCGGCAAATTGGCGTCGGTGATCCTCGGTGGCGAGGAGAGCAGGCGGGCTGGCGGCATCCAGGTCTTCGGCGCCTTCCGTCTTAGTGAGGAGGAAGAGGGGGCGAGGGCTTCTTAAGCGTCGGCGTGGCGAGGAAGCAAGTGGTACGTGGCAAATGGCGTCGGCGATGATGAGCTCCGCTTGGCGGCGTGTGGGGAGAAAGCGAGGAGGAGGGAGTAAGCGGGGAGAAGTGCGAGGGATCAGGGGGTGTCGTGGCATCTCCAGGCGTCGAGGGAGAAGCGACAAGCGGGAGGTGACCGGGCGTGTGGGCGCGCCTGGCGGCCACCGCCTCTCGAATCTTGGCGAGAGGTGGGAGATGAGTGGCGGCGGTCTTTGGCTGAGCTGGCGGTGGAGCTGCCTACTAGGCCGTCTAGGTAAGCGAGTGGGTCTCTTTCTCTCTTTTATTTCCTATTTTCTATTTTTCACAACTTTGTGGCTTTACTAAAATACTAAATCAATCCCAAAAATCATGAAACTGCTCATGACCCTTTGTTGGGAATATATACTAAAGTAAACATTTCATTTTATGATTATTTGGGCATTTAAAATATTTTAAAGCATTTAAATGCCCAAATGCAAATATTATATGATTTAGTTCGGTGACCCTTTGTTGTCCTAGTAAAGTGTGCACCATTTTTTGTCGGAGGTTCTAGACCAAGGCAAGATGATGAACATTTTAGAAGGGCATTCATGTTCATTGAAAAAGAATTTTAGTAAGCCCTAGTTGGTTTAAGTGTAGTCTTTGGGGTTTCTTTCATCCCCCATTTCAACTTTCTCGGAGAATTAGGGATGTGACATCTATTTTGGATGATGTCTCCTCACTAGTAGAAAAAGGACCTAATCTGAGACACATTAGTCTCGGTTCAATTTTGGTCCGGTACTAATAGTACCATTAGTCCCAGTTCGAATGGCTATGCATTAATGCGGCTTGTGTTGAACCTTTAGTACGGTTAGTGCCACGAACCGGTACTAAAGAAGTGATGTATTTGGCGTCGGCGCGAGGCCCCACGAGCCTTAGTCGAGTTCGTGGCACAAACCGGTACTAAATAGCTAACCTTTAGTGCCGGTTACGTGCCATGAACGGGACTAAAGGGTCTGACCTATAGTATCGGTTGGAGACACAAGCCCAGGACTATAGGGCAATTTTCAAACTCTACCCCCCCTCCCCAGTGTATCGCCATTTCAGTTTTGAAAAACAAAAAAAAAGATAAAAATTCAAAAATAAAATTCTTCAAGATGTAGTTATATTACTACATCTACTAGTTAGGAAAATTAAAAAACTTAAATTTTGGACATGTTTTGCAAAAAAGTGTTCTGAAAAAGTAAAAGCAGGTAGTAACTTTTGCATACGATGTCGGAAAAAGCACGATAATATATCAAAATGTTTCATCACGAATATCCGCATCCTATTTTGACCGCCTACGTCGTGTTTGCAAGTTTTAGAATCCTCAATTTCTATAAGGAAAAAAGATATGCTCAAATTTCAGTTTTTTTGAATTTTGGTCAAAGCCAATGGTCAAACTACTTATTAAAAGAAATATTAGTGTTACTAAATAATTATTCAAGAATATTAGTGTTACTAAATAATTATTTCAGTTTTTTGAATTTTGGTCAAATCTGGTCAAACTATGGTCAATTGTGGTCAAACTTCTTATTCAAGAAAATATTAGTGTTAGTAAATAATTATTGTTTTAGAATAATAGTTTCAAACTCAAGCAGTGAAACATGTGACCTAATGCTCAAAGCTAAAATCGAGGTTAATAGGATTGATGACTTATATTTGTCGAGAGAAAACAACAAGTCGCGAGACTTGGAAAGTAGGGAATAGAACTCCGAAGTTAAGCGTGCTCTGGCTGGGGGTAGTGAGAGGATGGGTGACCAATAGGGAAGTTAGATGATTTGGAATGAGTGATCCACACTTGAAAGCAGTTAAGAGAGGCGATTAGAGACTAAATCATCAAATAATACAAAAATTGAAAATAAAAAAAATCAAATATTTTTCCCAAAAAATTCAAAAACAAAACCAGTTAGTTACCAACGGTACTAAAGGCCCCCATACCTGCAGTGCGAGCTCATGCCACGTGGTGGGCCTTTAGTGGCGGTTAAATCTTGACACCGGTACTAAAGGGGGGCTTTAGTCTCCACCCTTTAGTCTTGGTTGCAGAACCCGGCACTAAAGGCCCTTCTGACAGAACTGGTAATAAAGCTCCGTTTTCTACTAGTGCCTAAAGGAGAAGAACTAACCACCGTGATGGGATGACCACGAAAATATTGCTTAAGCTTAGGCTTGCCATATAAATCCCCATATACAAGCTTACGCGGTGTTGAAATCTCTGTTTGGACTCGATAAGCACCTCCGCGATGTAGTAAACCGGCCGTTGAACGGTACTCCTTATGCGCCTCTTTCCTCTCCACCACACTACTGCCCAGCGACCCGCTATTGGCAGCTACATATAACAATCGGGGCTCTTTATCAATAGGGGCAGCAAAGCAACAGGCGGCTCAGCCAAGCTGTTTCTTGAGATCCTCAAGCGCTTGATTAAGCGGCATCCTCCAAACAAAGTGATCCGTCTTCTTCATCATTTGATAAAGGGAATAGCCTTCTCACCTTGGTCCGACATGAGCAGGATCGAGCCGCAAT